>CAIGRB010023361.1:60801-81995 GCA_903798255.1 Fraxinus quadrangulata
AAAGTTGAAATGATTAAATTGAAGCATCGGAGCAAGCAAAGGGCACTTAGGATTTAGTATCCTAGTTTCTTAGGTGGGGAATATCGATAGAATGGACAGCAAATCCATGCACGTGATGCTACTTTCCTCAATTGTGTACTGTATTTTCTTTACTCTATTAACTTTTGATTGCCTTTTAAGGTGATTAGTCTATTCACTAAGCCAAACACTAAAGCTAATAGGTTTAGGTGGGTGCTGTTGCCGGACAAAGAAAAAATATTTTGACGCATGAACATGGTTCAATAGTCTGCAATGTCATTGAACGTATAAAGTTCACATCCTTTCCACCCCCAACTATCACCACGGTAACGTCGTAAAAGTGGGTTGGGTGGTCGAAGCCTGATATTACTTAGCCGTACAAGCAATGGACTCACTACTTTTCCTTCTTGTGCTATGCCATGCACTAGTCCGTCCCTGTTTGGTTTGAATAAAAATTAAATTTTTAAAAAACTTTGATAAAAGTTAATGAAATGTGTGATTAAAAAGTTAATAAAAGTTGTGAATCTTATAAAATATGTGATTTAAAATGAATTTCAAGAAATGAAGCCCAAACATGGGCATGCTCTGTGGTTTCTATCTTTTGTGATGGACCTTGCTTGGTAAGTCTAGTTAGGTTTGTTCGGATCATGCTGAGTTGCTCTGAATGAATATTATTTAGAAGAATCAAATACAATTTGCTCAATATTCTTGGATTTTGCATTAATATAAAGTTCAAGAACTAGCAATAATGCAACACACATTAAAAAACGTGATTTGTTGGACTACCTTCGAAATTAGACAAGAGCTCAACAATTTCACTCTAATTTCGACTTTTATATTGAATTGTAATCCATGGGTCCCAAATCAATTGCCCAAGACATGATGCACGAATTAAATGACTAATAGTCTAGCGTGCAAAGCTCCTCATTGTTGACCAGGGTTGCGTTCCCACTCGACAACAACCCGGTTTGGTTGACTCCACCGACCAATTTCGCATCAATTGATTTATTTCACCAACAACCATTTTTACACCAGTAATTTATTCTAATTATTAATTACAGTAGTCGGTGAAACGGTTTACAGCCTTACTTGCATTAATCTTCGTACCCAAACCCATAAATAAGTGATAATCCCAACTTAATTTACACTACCATTCTGTTTGACTAAGCCTACAAAGTTTCTCCAACTTTTAAGAAGCAAGAATTTTAGTGTTGAGTAAAGCAAAACATTGGCGATATTGGATTTTGTGACCCAAATTTGATTTAAATTGAGTCTAGGATTTCGCATTTGGAGTATTGAGTTTGAAAATGTCAAAATGGATTTCAAGAAAGAAAAAAGACGGATTACGACGTTGGACGGTCGCTCGACTACCGCTCGAGCGATAGGAGTAAAATTGGAACTGGGAGTTCGTCGCCCGCCTGTCGCTGAGTTATCGCTCGCCACAGTTTTCTTTCCTCATTTTTCGGTTGATCTAGTTTCCATATTTTAGGTTAATACTAGGGTTTGGACATGTCTCCTATAAATAGTTGACTTTTCATTCAGTCTATTAGACCAAAAGTTGTAGAAATTGTATTTTTTTCTCCATTAGTTGTTAATAAAATATTCAATTCCTCTTCCAATTTAATCTTCTTATTTGCCTTTTTTTTTTTTTAAATCTTGTTCTTACTTATTTGTTTATGTGATTTATATTTTATATCGTGCCATATCTCATCCTCGAATTCAGAGCAAGCGAGAATTTTATACCCTTTGGGTCCATCTACGAAGTTCGTCCACATGGTGAGTTAGGCATTGATATCAGATCGAGATATATAATCGATAAATAAAAGGTGAGTATTTCTATAATACTCGTTATTGGTAATAGAGAAGGCTAGATTAAGCTAAAGATGGTTATAGATTCAAGAACTTGAGCTTCCCTTAGTTTTAAGGATGAGAAGTGGTAGAGAATGTCTTGAGCCCTCATTCTAATAGCTCAATTATAAGTAATTATTTTACTGTATATTAGCCGAACACGTCTCTCTGTCTCTCGCTCTATATATATAGCCGTCAGCATTCTCTTTCTGCGATCCAGTTTTGAAGACTACTGTCAACCCTCTTTCAACAGTTAACCCGAAACAACGAATGGGCAAAGCATCTAAATGGTTCCTAGGTCTAATAGGATTCAAGAAACCTGAACCGGACCACAAACCAACCAAGAAGAAATGGACCTTCGTCAAATCCTCCAAAGACAAAGATCACTCTCCGATATTGACACCGGAAAAATCCCAACATGGCGTCGTTCCGTTGAATCCCAGTGGCGAAACTGAGAGTGACGCCAGTAAGCACGCCATTGCCATGGCGGAGGCCACTGCTGCTGTGGCGGAGGCTGCCTTTGCGGCCGCTCAGGCAGCCGCCGCGGTAGTTGAGCTTACCAGCAGTGGTAGAACTACTGATTCTGCAGTCAATGAATGCGTGAACATGTCGGCGCGTGTTAGCCAAATGGCAGACGGTTATGTGAATCGTGAGGACTTGGCCGCCGTTATGATCCAGTCCCATTTCCGAGCCTATCTGGTTAGGCCCTCTCTCTCTCCCCCACCCCACTCCAATATATTCAAACACAGATATACTTAGATATATATTACTTCTCTAAGTATCTATATTTCGTGGATCCAGTAGCCATTTGTTTTTGGTCTGAGCAGTAAGACTCGGATAAGGATAATCACTCATTCTTAAAATTAGTGTTCTTAGTATAGTCGGATAGATATGAGAGACACTTTCTCTTCCCAGTTCGCCTACTGCTGAAAGTCGGGAAACCCCGTATCCAAGGGCAATATTGTCCTTTCACTCCGTGGTGAGTGGTAACTTGTACGTGTGGAAAGTATGTTTGGTAAGTTGGATCCATAGAAAGAATGTTAAAAGCATATGTAAGAGACTTTGTATCTATATCCATGTTTGGCCCTATTATTGAAAAAATCATTCTTCCTCAAATTCATTTTCTATTACACATTTAATCGAAATTACGACTTTTATCAACTTTTCAATCATATATTTCACTAAGTTTTATCAAATTCTACTAATTTTTTTTTATCCAAACCAAATAGGGGAATAATGTTTGACAAGTAGTATTATTCAATCTTTATCTAGTACTTTGTAGTAAATATTAAACATGTACAAATGATGTATTTGATATGAAATATTAAAGTGCTAGAAAAAGAAGTTAAAATCTAACGTCTAGTTCTATCGACTTGGGAACGTGCACAAAGTTCTTGTGTACTTGTATTGATTAGTGATTTTTAATGCTCTATTGTATTGGCACATATACATAAATACGTATTTTGTGTACATCATATACACATGAGTATATCGATAGAACTAGACGTTCAAAAGGTGGGTTGAAGCCGTATGGACTAGCAAAACTCTAGCAGTTTTTAACTTTTCATGCAGCTCTAGAATAATATCTAAACTCGTAACTCTTGAAAATCAAGTAAATTTGTGAATTTTTGTTTCTTTGTGTTGAGTTTTGTTTTGTTCCTTTAAAAAGGCAATTTGTTTCTTTTGCCAGAAGGGCAGTTTCAGGGTCGGTGCAATTTTTTTTCTCTGATTTTGTACCTTAATACTGTTGTTGATGTTAGAGTTGCACAGATTTGGTACTCAGTACACCTCACTTTTTTAGCTGTTTGCCCAGTTAAGCTGTACCAATCTACTAGATATGTGTGTAGGCACGTCTCGATTTTGCGATGGTATGTGGCCGCAGCTTGTCGAAAAGCCCAAGCTAAGCTGGCCGGACTTGAGCAACTGGGTATATTTTGACACCTCTGACCTCTAGGAGAGTAACTTGCCTGTGAACATTTCAACTTCAGGAGGATTTGTATGCCATTTTGGATAAAGAGTTTGCTGAGTAACTTTAGTCAAAGCTTTTTGAGATACTTTATTTTACTTTACTGAGAGCTGGTTAGATGTCCTTTTCTTCTTAAATGTCACACTTCCAACTTTTGGAAGACTGCAAAGTGAAAATCAAGTTTTTTGGGCACATGACTTGCAAAACTTGTCACGGATATACGTGCATTGCCCGTGGTACAAAACTTTTAGATGAGCTGGTTCAACATAGTATTAGAGCAAATAAAAAGGCTCGAGTTCATATCTTACAGCTACCTATGTATGAGAATTGAGATATGTCAATCTTTGAAGAAGATGAAATTTAAATATATTACTTTTTCTCCCTATATTGCAACTACATTGTGCGAATTGAAACTAATAATCTCCTGCTCGTTCTCTTGCTCTCTCCTGAACATTTTCTTTGGCGGGTAATTTGTAGTCGAGAAAAGCTTTACGTGCACTGAGAGCACTAGTCAAGCTGCAAGCACTGGCAAGAGGACACCTCGTGAGGAAACGCACTGCAGATATTCTGCGACGAATGCAGGCATTGTTAAGAGCTCAAGCAAGAGCTCGGATGGGCCGGGCCATGATTTCTAAATCTCCACTTTCAAGCATGAAGTCCCCTCAAACTAATCATCCAGTAAGCAGAACCATAGGTTCTCACCCTGGTTATCTTAGTTCTCATAAAGAAGTAAATGTAGTGTATCTTACTTTATGCTTTTTGTTGACAATTCCGCATGTTTTGCTAAGCTTAGAAACTTATACGTAATGTTACTTATTTTGAGAGCGTGGTATGAGATGCTTTGAAAAAAGTAACCACTTTGAACATGTTTGAAAACAAAAATAGTTCCTTATTTTTAAGCTTAGCCTAACATGTTGAGATTTATGTTTCGACTTTTCTGTTTTCCCCAAGCCAGCACATTGCTATATACATTAGAACTTTAGCTTGTAGCGAAGGTCAATTTAAATAGCTATCCAAATATTTAGCTTCTTCCTTCTGCTGTTTGAACTAAAATTAACTGGGGCTGAATGTGGTAACTTGAATTCGAACTCATAGGGACCTGCAACTCCAGAGAAATTTGAACATGTTATTCGAGCTAGGAGTATGAAGAATGAACAGTTGATACTCAAGGTAAGTTCTCAATCATTTTCTTGCTCATCGTTATGTATGCAGTGCATAAGAATGCTCTCATGCTAAATGCAGAGGAACAATCTGAACTCAAATGGCAAGGTCCTCATCAATCAAGGATGTTCTACAAGAACTGGTCGACTTGATGATGAAAGGAGTGACAAGATACTTGAAGTAGACAACGAGAAGCCATATATAACGTCCAAACGTAGAAACCTCTTTCACTCGTCTCATCTTAGCATTGGGTCGGACCAAATCTGTCATAGCTTTTCTACATCAAAGGACTCTATATCCCGTCTAAATCCATCTTACAGTGAAGTTCAATCCCCTCTGAAGTTTACGCTTAATGTTGATGAAACCTCATTGGATGCTGCTGACAACGGAGGACTATTTACGCCTACTAAGAGCGATGAATCGAGAAGCTGTCTAAGTGGATACTCTGACCTTCCAAACTACATGGCTTACACTGAATCGTCAAAATTTAAGGTAAGATCTCTAAGTGCCCCAAAACAAAGGCCTCAATACGAGAGATCGAGCTCGACTAAAAGATATTCCATTCATGGGTATGAGGAATCAAGAACAAATATTCAGAGGGCTTCTGCATTGCATACAAACTTCACAAGCAAAGCTTATCCTGGTTCTGGTCGTTTGGACAGACTCGGAATGCCCGCTAGAGGAGATTTCCAGGGTTTCATTGGAGGTCATTTGAACAGATATTAGCATGTAACCTGATTATTGGGTTTTCTGCTTTGTTATTAACAAACCATACGCTTAAAAATATGGCTAGGTGTAGTGCGTCTAATTCCTAAGGTAATAACCGTTTGTTCACCTGTTTAAGAATGTATTTTGACTGGATGTTAGCAATTATGCAATTGCATTTGGTCAATGGAACTCAAAAGAGATGACTTCTAATTTTGTAATGCCGTTCACGTTATTCTGTTTACCTTCTATTCTGCATTTCTTGTTTGCATGATCTGTATGTGTTTATTCTAAATGGACAGTATCGGACACGACAATTGATAAATTTTATTACCACCCTTGTCGGGAATTAAGTGAGAGATTAGCCTCAAATACATATTTAATTGCTTAAGGATACAAGGAACGCAGCAGAATACATTCCTTGAAGAAGCTTTTCCATCTGATCCGCATTATCTACTTCAATTTGTTTACCAAAAAAATATTTCCGGGGGCTTCTAATGAATTTCATTTTTAGTTCATCAATTGTAAATAGATCAAAGAAAATAGATATGCTATTTCTCATAAAATGCTCAAGAAACAGAGGCATGGTATGTAGCCAACAACCAATCCGTACAAAACTAATGGAGTCGAAATTCAGTAATTTGATATCATTCATAAACAAGCAACGACAAAATTTAAGAGAGAAAAAAAAAACTATCGTTTGCCACCAGCACCTCCAAGCTTAGGACCCTTAGGTAAAGCTCCCTTGGGCACATTACTCTTGCTTTTCTGTGCCTTGGACATCACTTCTGCTTTCTTTGCCTTCTTCTCATCCTTAGTTTTCTTGATTCTCTCCTTGATTTCACTAATAAGTACAAATAACCACAAGTCATGTTTAGTTCAAAATGCAATTCTTAAATAACGCTACACTACACATCATCAAAGATTTGAACCCCTAATAATATACCGTAAAGCAGCTTCACGTGCAGCATCTCGGACCTCTGGCTTCTCAGCTCTCCTCTTCTGAATAACTTCCAATGTGGCACCAACGATTGACCTCGAGTAGGGCTTTTTGGTTGTTCGACGCCTCTTCCTCACAGTTTCAGCAGCAATGTCCTGTGAATCAGTAATTAGGGCCATTTCATAAGATTAAGATCTTTGAAAGAAAATCGATTCACCTCAGCAAGAAAAAAAAGGCCAAAAGTGGTAGAAGTAAAAGCAATTGTACTAGCATATTTCACCTTCTTATGTTGTTTGCGGTACACAGCAGTCCATGTAAGCTTTGCAGGCCTCAGGCGGTTATGGAAATACCTCTTGCATTTCGAGTTGGCAAAGAGGAAGACCTTTAACAAGAAGAAAGGAACAGTCTCTTTAGTGTTATCAAAGAATGGTGAAATAGAGCTTTGTAAAATGAAACTAAATTATCGAAGAATGACCATGCAAAAACAGGGCAAAAGCATTGTGCTATAATGGAATTTTATAGCCACCTACACTTTAACCTACCTGGGAGTCTGAGCGAATAAATCTAATACCCTTCCCAGGGTATATCTTGGCACCACTAAAGCGGCAAAGCTCTGTCCTGGTAACCAAAGATTAATAGGTGAGTCAAATAGTTACTAAATAATATAAAAGTCTCAAACCAAGCAACAACACGAGAGCAATATATAGCAGGCAATTGAGCAACTTGTAGCATTTTGAGGTCTCAAGGATAAAATTCCTAAAAAAGTTATTTTTATCCCTAAAACAAAAGAACATAAAACTAAATTATTAACACATCTATAGGTAAAACATTAGAACACTTTCACACCAATCTTGAGACAATAAGGTTGAGGATAAATTGACAAGGTTATGTCCTTGTTATTTTTTTACGAAGTGATTGAATCCATTATAATTCAACTTAAAACTTCGAATAACAGCAAACTGATAAACTATTCAAGCACAAGAAGTATCACAAAATAGCTTCAGAATCAGCCGTAACTGTTCTATGTTCTACATTTGTTTTTTGTTTTTTTTTAAAAACATTGCAACTGTTGATTTAGGGACCAAACAAAAAAGCATTGTGATGTTATGATCTCCATAAATATGCACTAACAGGTTCAAGCGACTACAAAAGAGTGCAAGAAAAAATATAACTTCGGCATAAAAGGAAAATTACAAAGTATCGCTGACCCTACTCCAACACTCTTATCCTATCGGCGATTCTCTACAATTATCTTAAAAGGTATAGTCACAATAATCTCATGCAATACCATCTGCTATTCCATGAAATTACTCGAGGTAATACAATTTAGCAATTTTGTCTTTTTCATTCCCTATACAATCCTAGATTCTTTAATTGGATTCCTATGGACTTTGTTGATATCACTAATTCGAATTGCAATTTAAAAGAACTGCATTTGCCAAAACTTGGAACGCAGAAAATTTTGGTTTATATAAGATAATACAGAATCAGCAGAAGAGGGTCACTCTCCACTGGTTCTAGACGCAGAGTACATAGTTTCAACCATGCCCCCCAAAGCCCATAGTGCAAGGAAGGAATCATTCAATAAATCTCAACCCACATTTTCTTCAGGCAAACAATTAATTTCCATTGAAACATCAGTGCAAGTACTGTAACCAGCATGGGAAAATCTCCAAAAGAATCGATTTCTTGATTAATTTCCGTTCAAACATAAACTGTAAGCCAAAAAAAACTACAACTAGAAAAAAAAAATTACTGCAACAACGGCAACTTTTTCATCGGAGGTTTCCATTTTACAGATTTCAAAAGAATTGAGTCCCAATTGTCTCAAAGCCATTCTTTCCCAGCTAGATCCCACGATAGTAAAATGATTCTTCAAACATCAGAAAAAATCCATAAAATCCTAGCAAATGAAGATATGAATACATGCATTATTGATGATTTAGAGAGAAGAAGGAATTTACTTGAGGACCATTGTTGCTGCAGCTAACTAACGGAAGCCCTAACCCTGAACGAGAAAATATTACGAACTTGTATTGAATGGGCCTCATTTTTAGACCCACATGATTGGTGGGCCTGTGATTTTATGTAAAGGTAATCCTTTTTTTTTTCTTCAATTTGAAACCCGGACATACTTATCTACAATGGTTATAGCCGAATTTCGACATTACCTTTTTCTTTTTCTTCTTCCATTTTCAAAACCACATCTACTTTTTCAGCTTTTAACTCTTTCATCTTATTCACATATACATAAATAGAACCTATTTTCCTTTTTGTTACATCTGAATCTCGATCAAAATCACACAAGATATGAGACATTTTCCCATTTTCTAGCCCATGTTTAACATCACATAAATCAGTAACCAAAGTCAATATCTTTTCACAAGGCCATGACAAGGATTTTTGGCTTCCACTTCAAAATGGTTGTACAAAACTCATCGATTTGGGTTTTGCAAAGAGCAAAATAACAAATTATGTTTCAATTTAAGGTTAGAGTTTAAGAGGAATCACTGCTAATACATATGAAATTTTTTTGGATACTGAACAAGAAATCAATATAGAAACTAATAAAATCTTAGGTTTCAATATATGTAAAGAAGAATTTGGACGAAATTTTATGATGTGAGATATGAACTTGAATGGAGGAAGTATGGAAATGAGATAAATTTCAGGGTTTGAAAGAGAAAATGAGATTTGGAGGCGAGATTGAGTGATTTTGTCCATGAATGTTGTGATTTTATTGATTATTAATAGAGAGGTGCTAAATGATTTATCATTATACTTTTATTTTTAGTATTTGTGGAACATAGAAAGTGGAAAGGGAAAAATGGTAAAAATAAATAAATTTCTACTCTCTCTCTCTCTCTACCCACCTGCCGTGACCATCACGAACCGCCACCACCGCCTCACCCAATCTCTTCTCCGACCAGTAACACAGTAGCAACGCTCCACAATCTCTTCTCTGGCTCTCGCGTGGCGTTGCACCACAATGCAACGTAGCACATACTGGCGGACCTAAGGGAGGTCTTGGTGGGTCACATGACCCACCAACTTAATTTTATTTATTTATTTTTTTTTTAATTCACAAGAGTATTGCAACTCCTATTTCTACCGAAGCCCTAATAATTTTGCAGTTGAAGTATGTAGTCCATTTTCATATCTTTCTTCAATAACTTTCGAGAAATTTTTTTGTGATAAATGGGGTTGTGATTACAAAGAGAGAGGATTGAGAGGGGTTTTTCTGTTGTTGAAGTTTGGAGAGAAGATTGAAGATTAAGATTCAAAGCGAATCGAAAATTGTCATCCCCTTGTTTGTTGCAAAGATTGGTTTATGGCAGCTTAAGAATTTATACCAAATTAATTTAATCTCTTTTGTATTTTCTTCTCTTTCTTCTATCTAGGTCTTTCCCACTATGACTACCTTTTAAATTTACACTTGATATGAGTTCCCCTCTCGTGTTTACAAAACATGTTCATGCGAATCGTTTTATTTAGTAATTTGAAGTTGTTTTTGCATTTGTTGGTGTAATATGGGTGAGACGATTTTGGGTGCTTGCACTATAGCAACCGTGCATAAAGAAAAAAACTCTATTTGTTTTTTTTGGATCTTCACTGTAATTAGGTTTGATTGTGTATTTTTAAAACTCATATTACTACACGTAACCAATTATTTGGTTAATTTGTCACCAACTATACAATTGTGACCTAAAAATTCGATATTTTGTGATTGAAAAATAATGTGACCAACTAATTTAAAAAATCTATGACCGACAAATAAATTGTGACTTATCAAATTTTTTTATCGTGATCATGAAATAACTTGTGATCAATTAATTTGATAATATGAGATCAATAAATAATTTGTGACATATAAGTACGCACTTGTGATCATTAATTGTACAATTGTAATTCTAATTTCATGTTAGTTGGAAAATAAAAATCCACTAAACCCAAAAGAATTCGTTTTTCATCAAAATAAAGAAAATACAGTTTAAAGTGGTTGTACATTAGAATTCGGTTTCCATTTCCATGTTGCAATCAAACGGCTAAAGTGAAATTTGTTTTCCTTGGACATGATATTTTTCATGGAATTCGTTGCAATCAAACATGATCTAAGTGTAAAATGATGTGTCAATGAATATGGTGGACAACAAGATGGACAGACAATTTTGGATAGCAGATTTCAACTCTTTACTTTAATATAATTATCCTTGTTTGTCAGAATTCAATTTCACAAAACCAAGAATAAATATTGCCGACAACTTTAACCAGAAAATTAGTTGCATGAAGGTGATCTTATATTTCTAAAACAGAATATTACACAATGAAGGATTTTGAGTTCTATTTTGACCACTTGTATTTTGGGATCATCAATTTTATATTGAATATGTGCATGATATTGTACTCAAACTTCTATAGATAATGATCCCAACAACATGCATAAATGAACTCATTATGGCAAAACATATTTCTTGATTTGTAATCATCAAACCTCTCCTTTTGTGTGAATGAAGATTCCGTCTTATCCTAATTGCCACTTGGATACCAAACTTCGATTTGATTGTAGCAAGTATCATTTTGATCATCATCAAATCGCTCCAACTTGACATAATCTACTGCGAAATCTTGGAGAGAAGATAGGGGTTGTCATAGTAGAACTTCAAACATCGTCTTAAGATTGTTGATAGAATTATCACAATGATCAAGAAAAGAACGTGACAAAGTTGGAGAACAACATCATATGTATGTTGAAGATCAAACTTGGTTCCAAGCACTGTATTAACGCTTTCCTCAAGACCATCGATATTTGTCCAAATATCGGTGATGCACACGGGAAAGCAAAACGCCTTCGAGATACAACGGAGTATGATTTTGTTGTTCGTGTACTAACGAAAACAAAATCCAAACATTGAGGAGAGAAGAAGCCATCATTCAAGAGACTCATATTCTTTATTTCTAGATTAAGAAATACAAGCAAAGCGTTTTAAGAAATGAAATGCAGGAATGCAGGAACATATTTTAGGAGGAAAATAAAATGGAGAGTTCAATATTATTCCATCAGCAAACCTCGAATCTATATATAGAATTGTACCCAACTATTTCCACAAGTCACGACCATTGAAATGTGACTTTCCAAATGAAATTTCAACTGAAATAAACCAAAAGAACAAGAGATACGAGCAAAATCTGACCTGACCATGAAAATGTGCCAAAAACCATGCCAACGGGCTCCAACACCAGAAGTATGCCAAGCATTGAGCTTTCAATCCCATTTGGATCCAACGACTTCCAAAATGACATTGTTGTTAGATATATATCAAATATATTATTATTGGAAAGAAATAATAAATTAGATAAGATTAGGGATGTAAATGAATCGGACATGAATCGGATCTGTCCATACCTGGCCCGATTCGATAAGAATAATTATTCTATCCGATCTGATCTGATAATCCAATGAATATTTGATTGTTAAATTCATGTTCGATTTGCTATGTTATCGAATATTCGATCCGATAATCCAATCCAAATTTGAAGAAATTAGGGAGAAAAAATTTATATTAGTCAACTCCTAATCCCTAAAATTAAAATGTTCAGATAGTTTTTTACCCAATTCTTGACCCACCTATTTATATATTGTAAATCTTGTTATATTTTAGCGAGTATTCGATGCAGAAAGTATGAAGTTGGGAACGATGAAAGCAACTCCAGCTGTTAGCCTCTTTGATTGTTTAATTTATAAAATAAATAATTTTTTTTTCTTTTTTTATAATTAATAAAAATTTAAAACTTTCCAAATATTTCAATTAACAATATTATACTATTATCTAATATTATTAATTATTTGAAAATTATGAGTAGAGTATAATACAAGTTTCAAAATAAAAAACATTTGTGTGTAATAAATTTTGCGATAATACATAAAATATATTATATTATTATAACAAATCGGATAGAATTGACCAATATACATACTTGCTTCATTTAGTTATTGAATTATCGCATTGATACCCTAAATTCATCTCATTAATTTCATCAGATTCAGATCAAAATCTAATTCATTGATAGCCCTAGATAAGATGATTTTCGAGTCATGAAAAGTGTGGAATTTTCGAGTTTATTATTATTATTTTTTCAAATTAGCGAGTACAACAATAACAATTGAAAGTCTCCGATGTGTGATTTATTGAAATCATAAAATACCTCATAAAAATTGTAGTTTTAATTTTTTTTGTGATGGAAGTTATATATTGGTGGCTATATATATATAATACTAAAATCATTCTTTCCAATTTATGTAATTTCTGAAAAACAAAATTCTAGTTTTATTTTATTTTTTGAGATATTATTCTAGAGTAATATTGAGAGTTCAAAAAATATATTTTGATTGCCACACAAGTTATTCGATCGTCGTATCCTATAAGTAATTTTCCAAAAAGGTCGCAATAATTTACGACAAACAATTTCACCTTAGGATATCATACTATCAAGAGTTTCAATCGATCCATAATTTTTTTACTCTCTATTTTAATTGTTGTTTTTGAAAGATATCTACAACTAATTTTATCGAATAATTATACCAATGATCAAAATGACACATTCCTTCTGAAAATTCTCCAACATCTGTATGGAATCCTGTGACCTTTGGAGCACCATAATGACAAGCACGCGAGTAACCTCACCATTAAAAACAAATTTTTTTTTCTCCCTCATTTTTAACCACACATTTTCACATAACTCCTTTTATTATGGTAAAACTATACATGATAGTGGAACAAATCTCAGGTTGCTTTGAAGTAATTAATTCTACGAGCCGATGGAGTGATTCTTCATACTCCAATCTTTAATACCTATTTATAAGAGTAATGATATTCAAATTCACTGGTGTTTTCACATAACAACATTATTCTATTTGTAAAGGTGCTTTTGCATTGCATTTTCCAATATTTTACTAGTACTTAATATGTGAAGCAACTCAAAAGATTGAAGCTATGTGCCAGCACTTGAGCGTGGAATTCAATTATAAATATGGGAAATATCTTACATTATCTACATCTCCCTTATGTAGTGGTCCCACACAAATAATATCCATTTCTAATTTTCACAAAATTGCCTTTTCATTCATAATTTATCCATGCAACGTTCTTGATATTTACCAGTGCTAGGATCTAACGGCTCGAATTTCACGTCCAATTCACACTTACGGACCTGATCTGCTGCGAGGTCGTCTTCAGTCCTACCGCGTTTCACCCCAATTGAAACCCCAAAGAGTCTTGGAGTCATCTCTTCCTCGGCCTCCATCACCGGTGCTGTGGCGGTAGATTTTGGTCCACCATTATCCTCCGCTCTGACCTGCATTTCTGGCATCAAATTCAACGCTCTTCCCTCCAGCAACGATACTCTACATGTATTTCCATAGGTTTCCACGTAATTGGACATCAAATTATATACATTGCTACACAAGCTCCTCAATTTGTTTAATTCTTGTCTCAACTGTGAATTCTCCTTTCTCAATCTCTCATTTTCCACCAGAAGCTCCGGTTCAGTTGTGCAAGTCAGCAATGACAGTGCTGGAGTGACAGTAGTGGCAGGAGAAGAGTTTGAGGAGAGAACCTGCTCGTCACCAGAGTTTGCTGGAGAGAGCGCTACAACTGCAGCACGCGGAACAGCAGCAGTCACTGACTGGGCATTGGCAACGATTGCTGTGGTTGCTGCCGCGGCGGCGCCAGTCGAGATTTTCCGGCGCTGAATGTCTCTTAACAGTCCTTTTTGGCCTCTTCTGAAACATTCATTTGCAAATTCCCATCTATCTGGTACTACTTTCCTAAATCCCTGCAAATTCACGGTCAAAAACAGAAGATCTTAGCACGGAAATTTTCATTTTCCAGATAGATACAGGGGCCAGAATTTACACTTCTGAGATAAGCATCAGTTTCTTCAATCCAAAAAAAAGAAAAGAAAAGAAAAGCAAAGAACAAATGTACGAAAGTTCTCCATAATGTTAAAATGATTAATAATGGCTTGATGATTAAGCAGCGCGAATCCTAAAATTTCCGGGTTCTCTGTCCAGCAGGAATGGAAGGACAAACAAATTTTATAAGAATTCAAGAGAAGGTTATCACAATTACTACTAATCCAGACACGCCTTAGGTACGGGAGAATTTAGACTACAAAATAAAACTATTGCACTATTTCTTTAATATGTGACCATTGCCTATACATCTTGGGGGCAAATGTAGGATCCAAGACCTACAGTTCAGGGTAAATATCAAATGTGAATGAGATTATTATTAATCGGTTTCAAGAGACATACGTAAGTGTTGAGTTGACGAACAAAGCTGGAGAAATTGTTGTGTTTGAAGTATTTGGGGAGAAAATCTCTGGCGAATTCAGCTGGCCGCCACACTATGAACGTCGTTCCATCTTCATTCCACGAGATCAACTCATCGCTGCTCGGATCGTCCACCAACTGATACGTTTTCGTCAAAAATGGTGTTGGAACAGACCTTTGCGAGTCTCCGCCGCTACCAGTGCCCCCTGTTGAGTCACTGCTCTGCTTCACCGGCAACGGTGACATATCACGTTTACAGCTTTGAATACCTGATCCTAAAAATCCACAAAAAAAATCAGAACCTACATAATTACAATTATTATTATTTTACAGAAGTTCACTATCTTAACTATATTTAACCTGATTATATTTAACCTGATTCCTAATTAGATCAACTTCTTTTCAAAAAATTCCAAAAATATTTAACTGAAAAATTCAGCTTTACATTGCTGCTTTGAGTTAATTATTATGAACAGAAAAGCATAATTTAAAGTTAGGAACATTTACAAAAATAATCATTCAAAAAAAATAAATTTAGAAAAGCAAGAACAAAAACTTGCGTGGTATTCAAATAATGTTGCTTCGTGGTAAACTATATTTAATTCAAATAATATCAAAGATTAATATTGTAACATCAAATAATATCAAAGATTAATATTGTAACATTTTCTGTCTCTAGCTTTAAACGTACTGAACTCTGATTGTTATTGATGATTTTTTTAACCATTTCCTGGATGTTCTAAAAATTTCAAAAATTCAGCATTATATGATTGCTTCGAATTAATTATTAAGAACGAAAAAAAAGGAACATAATTAAGAACATTCACGAAAACAATCATTGAAAAAAAAAAAGAAGCAATTTTGGCATTCAAATCTATGTTCTTCATTCTGAATTATATCTAATTTGAAAAGGGAACTTTCTAAGAAAAACACATAATTAACAAGCAGAAAAACCAAACAGGCAATAACTATAAAATTAAACACAAATCTCAGAAAAATACCTAAATAGAGGAGAGCAAATAATTGTTTAGTCTTCAAGATTCCCCAGAGAGAGCTGTAAAAACACGAAGAAGCACACGCAATGAAAGGTGTGAGAATGGTAGGTAAGAATGGTTTCTTTCTAGAAGGTTCGTTACGCCGCTGAGGTGAAAAATGAATTAATGATTGAGACGGAGCCATTTTTCGCGGGTTCCAGAAGGCAAAAGTGGGTCGGGTGGGATCCATTTAGTTTTGGAAACGAACTTTTAAGAAGGCTCCAGAAGGTGCTTTTTCCACAATGTTCTTTTTGTAAAAGTGAAAAAGTAATATTTAATTACCTGATTTAGATATTTTCTGTCGAGGCATTCATTAAGTCGATCTTTGGTCCTATTTTTTTAAAATTTATTTTTTTCAAAATTTAATTTTAATTAAATATTTTCTCATAAAATAATTTTACACGTACATCCAAAAAATTTCTTTATTTTTTAGACACACATTCTTTAAAAAAAAATGACTATTTCAATACACATTTTCATACAAAAATGAGGTTTAAATGAGGGCTAAGATTAGTCTAGAGAGTTATAATATATATATTTATGGATCTGCATAAAAATGGAATTAATTTTTTTTTCTATAGTTTATAAATAATTTATAAATATTTGTCAAACATGTTATATAATTCAGAAAGAAAAAAAAAGATAAAATAGAGAAGTTAATAAATTTGTTTGTATTTGATGGAGAATCAAAATTTTGTATTTATATATTACAATTCGAGCTATAGGGATTAGGGATACAATGATTATTCATAAATATTACTCTATTTACAACACTCATCTTTGAATCACTACTTAAAAAACAACCTTCTCATTAAAAACATTGTTTTATATAAAATTCAATAAAACAAAAATACCAAATAAATGAAAAAACTAGTACGACTAATTTGGAGTAATAAAATACCACATTTTAAAACCTTGTCAAGAAAATTTAGTAGAACCAAAATCGGTCGAAGAAAAATAGTATAGCTATCTATATTGTAAAAATCGGACCAATTATTGACCTGGAAAANATTATGCTAGTGTGCCATCCCCTTTGACATAACAAAACTCATACATTGAGGATCAAGTTGACCTTGTATGTGCCAAGGGGAACATGCGGTTGGCATGTACAGGGCCGATGCGACCCGTATGTGCAATATTATTCAAAAAATAATATTAAGTTTTAGACCCTATTTGACATTATTTATTTTAATTTTATTCATTTTTTCTATTTATTTTTAACATCACATTCACGTAATAAATCTATACGTAAATTTAATTTTTTTTTTACTTTTTAACTATACATTCTTCAAAAAATACTATTCAAAATAATGTGCCCATAGTTGATAATTTTCAATCCCAAATCCAGAAAGCCTGTCTCTCTCTCTCTCTCTCATTACCGCACACTCGTGACTCGCCCACTTTCTCCGGCACAGCTAACTCCTCCCCACACCCAAACATTATCGGCAATTCCGTCTCCTCCCCCCTCCTCTCTCTCTCTCTCTACCGACCACACACCCACGACACACGCACCAACCGATGTTCTTCCTCTTTAAAATTACAGGTTGCGGCGGAGCTTCTCGCCGGGTTATCTCTAGAGGGTTGGCAAAGTTTATATTGATTGTGAAAGTAAATTACTGCAATTTTTAGTTAACTTTGAGCCTGGAGCCCTGGGTAGGGTTCTGCTTGTTCAATCATACCTTCTCTTTTGGAATTGTTGGCAGTTTCTACAACTGGGTTGGTAGAACCTTCAATAGCTGGGCTTCTGTACATTCGAGCACTTCTTTTAAGTATAATAATATATGATATGGTAGCTGTATGTCATTTCAGGGAATAGTTTTGCACCCATTGAGTAATGGAGGTTATGATGAGAATCCTAGATATGCCCGGGGTAGGGGACGTGCAGAGGTCGCAATTTTCGAGGCCGTGGTAAGGGAGGGTATGGTGGCTCTATGATGGACACTCAGCCTGATGCAGGAGGTTACAATCAAGAAGCACCTTTTCAGGGCCGAGGTAAACATTTCTTCACTATTTTTAATTTCCCAGTAAGATTAGGCAGTTTGTATGACTAACTGGATTCTAGAGGTTGAAAATACCAGCTGCTTGTTGTGAGGCTCAATTGCTTTGACTTCTATGTGTTGTTTTCCGTAAAATCTCGCGAGCTGTAGTTGGTTTGCTGAGCTGTATTCCAAGAAAAGAAATCAGGCAGCCTTTCACATGTTCGTTAAGCTTGGCCCATTGTAAATATGACATTCACTGCCTAGTGGACTTCTGTTGCAGGTCGTGGCTGTGGCTGTGGCCGTGGGAGGGTAACTCGTGGCCGGGGTCGTGGATTCAGATCTAATGGGCCGATATGTGCGACTGCTGGAGGTGCTTAGTGGTTCAACCTTGGAGGCATCGAAGGGCATAATGTTTCGAGTTGATGAATGTTTGCTTCATTTCTATCTTTTGCTATTTCAAAAATGTTGCTAGTGTTAGTCATAGGAATGTTACAATCTTCTTGACATGGTAGATCATATCAATATCATTTTAGTTAACTGCATTTGTATTACTAAATATCTTGGAATGATTGATGATGTACTTTAAAAGTTTTTTCTGTATTTTCAAATTGGTAATGACTATTAACTTGTGCATGGTGCCATCTATTTGGTTTATACCCCATTTTCCTTTGCAAGAACAGAAATTGGAATTGAGTTTCCTTGAATTGGTTTTTTCTTTGTCTTGCTAGAACATTTAATTGGTTATCAGTAGTTGAAGCATTTAGCAAACAATTAATCATTTTGATCTTCGGCCTTCATGAATCACTTTCCCATGCTTATGTTATCCTGCCAATTTGAATTCCTTTAGAGTGGTGCTTGTTCGTGGTGTAAGCGGATTTGTTTGTGGTGATCATTTGTGACAAAATGTGTGTTTATTGTGACTGATTGTGATCAATTCTGTATTAATTGTGATCGATTGTGACTAGTTGTGATTAATTCTGTGTTAATTGTAATCGATTTGACTCGTTGTAATCAATTCTGTGTTAATTGTGACTAGTTGTGATTTGATCACATATCGTCACAATTAAGATTAACTTGGTCACAGACAGTTACACTATATACAAATTTGGTTAGGGATAATTAATTATATATTATAAATAGTTAATTGAAATTAACACTTGAATTTTGAAATAATTTAACAAGTTTGTTAATTTTTAAATATAATTTTAATATGTAGGTTTTATGGATTGTCCCATTCAAAATCTTACATAAATGGAGAAGAAGGCCCCAAAGGTTTTAAACCTAAGCTATCTGAAAATCATAAATTAGCAAGAAAGGCACGACGTTTCACGGCTTCTTTATAATACAACAGATAAATGTGCATATGAATGGATGAAAGACCATATAACTTGGCAACTCAAGAAAGCTTCGTTTCGGATCGTTATCTGTGCTTCTTTTTCTTTTGCGAAGGAAGCCAAAATTCGTTAAAATCGTGTCTGGTTCATCGATTTTCGATCGAACCAATAATTTTACCAAATTTTTATAAATTATCTATTATCGGATACTGGCTACAACCAAACTGTTTCATGATTTATTTGGTTGAACCGATTTGGTCGATTCGATTTTCAAAACATTGATAACTACTCCCCTAACTTCAATAAATGAAATTTCTTTTTATCAAGTCATCCATATCTTGTATACTAATGTCTTCAATATTGCAATTTTGGTGAAATATGTTTTATGTTGTCTTGATATAACTTTCAAGCAATATCGTCTTTATAGATATTTATCAATCTTTAGTTAGCAGATGATCTATTGAAAAATAAATTGTATTGTTGCTTTTTTTGGGAGTCGTACACTATTTGTAACATATAAGAATATTATTTTGAAAGATAAATATTTTGTAAGTTATGGGCATCATTACACAAAAAATATGTCTATTTAAAGCTTTACTATAAAAAACCTTGCAAAAAAATCATAATGAAGAAAAAATAGTACATTAATTCTTTTAATAGACTGTGAAAGTTGTCTCATTAAAAATAAGAAAATCAAATGGAACAAAACTTTGGCTAAGAAAAAAGAGTACAACACATATTTACTTTTCCTTTATGTTATTATCACTTGAATTTTATGCTTCAAACATATTAAATCTTTTAAAGATAACATTAATAGTTATGTCAAATGAGTTGGCTATAATCACATTTCAAATTTCATGTATTCTTAGGATAACAAGATACAGACTTGTGATTGCATCCACCGTGATCTTTGCAAAATTTATTATTTTGAGAGTCGTGCAATACGTGTTTCGACTTCATTTTTTATTTACTTTTAGCATACATATACACATTTAGGCGTTCGAACTATAAATCCAAAAACTTCAAACTTCTATAGTAAATTCAATTTTAGAATTGCGTCATTTTATTTGGTTAATCATTTCTTTAATCGATATACTTCAATTAATATATTTCAATTCCTCACTATTAATAATATGATGCAGTATATCATGTATAAAAATATTGTTGATAACTTTTTTCTTTTGTATTCTATTTTTTTTTCATAATAACATAAATTAATGGGAGATGTCCAATATCTATGTTGGGGAAATTAAAGTGGAGAGCACGTGAGTGGGTGTTTTGATGGAGTGGATTTCTTTCTTTCTTTTTCTAAGCCACATCAGCCTTACATCTAGCACAATTTTTCCTTTTTTTTTTTAATTATTTGTTGGCCTACACCCTATACAGGCCCTATTAAGCATGACCGGTTAGCGTAGCGCGATTGTTTATTAAATGACTTTTCAAATATTGTGAGCAGAAACCCCTCTCTACTTATAAAGTTAGATAGCGGTGGTAATCGAGTCGAGCGGTTCATCGATTCGATTGCTCAGCTTATACTGTAGCAATCCACGAGCCGTTCATGCTCATCAAAAGACGAGCCCGAGCACGAGCCGAGCGGGTCGGCTCGCTAGACGAGCCTCTCGACTCGACTCGTACTGTTACCGAGCAGCTCGACGAGCCCACAAGTCGCCCATGAACAAGAAAAAAAAAGAACTTCAGTGACCAAACGGTCAATGACTTAATTATTTTATTATAATTATTTTTTTTTTCATTTTTTCTTTATAAATACCCACCCCCTATTCAACATTTTTGACCACCAATACTACTCTCAATCTCAAATCTACTCTCTATAATTTACAAAATATCAACATTCAACAAAATCATAATTATCATTCATT
>CAIGRB010023367.1:0-11088 GCA_903798255.1 Fraxinus quadrangulata
CTCGTCAAATTTGTATTAAAACGATATGGATGTTATGTTATTTTGTGGGTTTGTTACATAATGATATCATTGCCGCTTTAGTACAATTTTGACGACATTCATATCGTTTTAGTTTAATCATAACTAAAACAACATATATATCATTTTATTTCAATTTTGACGATATTAATATCGTTTTAGTTTAAATCATAACTAAAACGACATATATATCGTTTTATTTCAAATAAAACGATTTATGCTAAAAACGATGATTCGACTGTCCAGGACCACCCAACATATATCAACATATGTATGATGATCGAAATAGATCATCGAGTGGGATCGATCTCACTCAAAAGAAACTATAGGAACAATTGTGTTCCATAATTATATACCACATTTGAACTATTTGAACGAAAGAAAATATCTTCATTCGCTCTTTCTAAGTCATTCGAGTGGTATCAACCTACTTGATGACATCTTCCGATCGTCCTACGTAGGTTGAAAGCATGCAGGTGGTTGTGACAGGTCGAATCGTTTTTTTTAGCCAAAACGGTATAGTGATCGTTTAATATGAAAGGAACGATATCTATGTCGTTGTAGTTATGATTTGAATTGGAACGATTTCAAAGTTGTCAAATTTATATTAAAACGATATGGATGTCGTTATGTTATTTTATGGATTTGATACATAACGATATCTTTATCGTTTTAATACAATTTAGCGATATTGATATCGTTTCGATTTAAATGATAACTGAAACAACATATATATTGTTTTAATTTATATAAAATGATAATTATATCATTTCTGCAAAAAAATGACTATTCAACTGTCCACGGCCACCCAGCATGCCTCCGACATACGTAGGACGATTGAAGGAGGTCATCAAGTGGGTTGATACCCCTCGAACGACTTAAAAAGAGCGAAGGTAAATACTTTTTTTCTGTCAGAATAGTTTGAAGTGCTAGACAATTATGAGAACAAAAATATTTCCATAGTTTCTTTTGAGTAAGATCGAACCCACTCGATAACCTCTTTTGATTGTCCTACGTCTATAGGAGGCGTGATTGGTGATCGTAGACGGTCAAATCTCATTTTTAATCAAAATGATATAATTGTCGTTTTATATGAAAAGAATCCACTTCAATGTCGTTATAGTTATTATTTGAATTGAATGATCTCAATCTCAGCAAATTTGTACTGAAGCGACATGCATGTCGTTATGTTATTTCGTGAGTTTAATATATAATGATATAAATGTCGTTACCTACTAAAAGAAACGACTTAAATTAGTTATGATTTGAACTGGAACGATATCAATCTCATAAATTTTGTATTGAAACAACATGGATATCATTAAGTTATTTTGTAAGTTCGATACATAGCAATATCAATATCATTATGTAATAAATTAAACGATATCAATGTCGTTGTAGTTATGATTTGAACTAGAACGAGATCATTGTTGTTCTGTATGAAAAGAAACGATATTTCTGTTATTTTAGTTATGATTTTAACTTAAACGAGTTCAAATTCGTCCCATTTTTTATGGAAACGATATGAAAGTCGTTATATTATTTCGTGAGTTTGACACATCACGATATCATCTATGAAAGAACAATATATATGTCGTTTTAATTATGATTTTGACTGAAATGAGATCAATGTCGTTACGTATGAAAGGAAACTATATCTATGTCATTTTAGTTATGATTTTGACTAAACGAGTTCAATGCCATTGCGCAAAAAAGGAAATATGTATGTGGAAAGGATCTAGGCTGCAATTACTTGGAGAATTAAATTGAAAAGAAAGTAAAAATCATCTACCTTAGCTCATACTGGGCACGCGCCCTATTTGAAAAATCACTTCGATGTCATTATGTATAGTTATAACGACTTCTATATTGTTATGAAAATCAATGAAGCAGTATGTATTTGATATTGAAATGATACCTAAATCGTTTTGTGTTTCAGGAATGATTTCAATATCGTTATGTTAATTAGTGCAATTTTCGTATTGGAATGACATCTATATTATTTTTGTATCTCATCAATGTCATTATTTGAATTAATGCATTTTTATACTGGAACGACATCAACAGTGCATATAAAAACAGTGCATATATATATATAAACAGTGCATATAAAAACAGTGCATATATATACTGGAACGACATTTTTATAAATGAATATAAAAACAGTGCATATATATATATAAACAGTGCATATAAAAACAGTGCATATATATACTGGAACGACATTTTTATAAATGAATATAAAAACAGTGCATATATATATATAAACAGTGCATATAAAAACAGTGCATATATATACTGGAACGACATTTTTATAAATGAATATAAAAACAGTGCATATATATATATAAACAGTGCATATAAAAACAGTGCATATATATACTGGAACGACATTTTTATAAATGAATATAAAAACAGTGCATATATATATATAAACAGTGCATATAAAAACAGTGCATATATATACTGGAACGACATTTTTATAAATGAATATAAAAACAGTGCATATATATATATAAACAGTGCATATAAAAACAGTGCATATATATACTGGAACGACATTTTTATAAATGAATATAAAAACAGTGCATATATATATATAAACAGTGCATATAAAAACAGTGCATATATATACTGGAACGACATTTTTATAAATGAATATAAAAACAGTGCATATATATATATAAACAGTGCATATAAAAACAGTGCATATATATACTGGAACGACATTTTTATAAATGAATATAAAAACAGTGCATATATATATATAAACAGTGCATATAAAAACAGTGCATATATATACTGGAACGACATTTTTATAAATGAATATAAAAACAGTGCATATATATATATAAACAGTGCATATAAAAACAGTGCATATATATACTGGAACGACATTTTTATAAATGAATATAAAAACAGTGCATATATATATATAAACAGTGCATATAAAAACAGTGCATATATATACTGGAACGACATTTTTATAAATGAATATAAAAACAGTGCATATATATATATAAACAGTGCATATAAAAACAGTGCATATATATACTGGAACGACATTTTTATAAATGAATATAAAAACAGTGCATATATATATATAAACAGTGCATATAAAAACAGTGCATATATATACTGGAACGACATTTTTATAAATGAATATAAAAACAGTGCATATATATATATAAACAGTGCATATAAAAACAGTGCATATATATACTGGAACGACATTTTTATAAATGAATATAAAAACAGTGCATATATATATATAAACAGTGCATATAAAAACAGTGCATATATATACTGGAACGACATTTTTATAAATGAATATAAAAACAGTGCATATATATATATAAACAGTGCATATAAAAACAGTGCATATATATACTGGAACGACATTTTTATAAATGAATATAAAAACAGTGCATATATATATATAAACAGTGCATATAAAAACAGTGCATATATATACTGGAACGACATTTTTATAAATGAATATAAAAACAGTGCATATATATATATAAACAGTGCATATAAAAACAGTGCATATATATACTGGAACGACATTTTTATAAATGAATATAAAAACAGTGCATATATATATATAAACAGTGCATATAAAAACAGTGCATATATATACTGGAACGACATTTTTATAAATGAATATAAAAACAGTGCATATATATATATAAACAGTGCATATAAAAACAGTGCATATATATACTGGAACGACATTTTTATAAATGAATATAAAAACAGTGCATATATATATATAAACAGTGCATATAAAAACAGTGCATATATATACTGGAACGACATTTTTATAAATGAATATAAAAACAGTGCATATATATATATAAACAGTGCATATAAAAACAGTGCATATATATACTGGAACGACATTTTTATAAATGAATATAAAAACAGTGCATATATATATATAAACAGTGCATATAAAAACAGTGCATATATATACTGGAACGACATTTTTATAAATGAATATAAAAACAGTGCATATATATATATAAACAGTGCATATAAAAACAGTGCATATATATACTGGAACGACATTTTTATAAATGAATATAAAAACAGTGCATATATATATATAAACAGTGCATATAAAAACAGTGCATATATATACTGGAACGACATTTTTATAAATGAATATAAAAACAGTGCATATATATATATAAACAGTGCATATAAAAACAGTGCATATATATACTGGAACGACATTTTTATAAATGAATATAAAAACAGTGCATATATATATATAAACAGTGCATATAAAAACAGTGCATATATATACTGGAACGACATTTTTATAAATGAATATAAAAACAGTGCATATATATATATAAACAGTGCATATAAAAACAGTGCATATATATACTGGAACGACATTTTTATAAATGAATATAAAAACAGTGCATATATATATATAAACAGTGCATATAAAAACAGTGCATATATATACTGGAACGACATTTTTATAAATGAATATAAAAACAGTGCATATATATATATAAACAGTGCATATAAAAACAGTGCATATATATACTGGAACGACATTTTTATAAATGAATATAAAAACAGTGCATATATATATATAAACAGTGCATATAAAAACAGTGCATATATATACTGGAACGACATTTTTATAAATGAATATAAAAACAGTGCATATATATATATAAACAGTGCATATAAAAACAGTGCATATATATACTGGAACGACATTTTTATAAATGAATATAAAAACAGTGCATATATATATATAAACAGTGCATATAAAAACAGTGCATATATATACTGGAACGACATTTTTATAAATGAATATAAAAACAGTGCATATATATATATAAACAGTGCATATAAAAACAGTGCATATATATACTGGAACGACATTTTTATAAATGAATATAAAAACAGTGCATATATATATATAAACAGTGCATATAAAAACAGTGCATATATATACTGGAACGACATTTTTATAAATGAATATAAAAACAGTGCATATATATATATAAACAGTGCATATAAAAACAGTGCATATATATACTGGAACGACATTTTTATAAATGAATATAAAAACAGTGCATATATATATATAAACAGTGCATATAAAAACAGTGCATATATATACTGGAACGACATTTTTATAAATGAATATAAAAACAGTGCATATATATATATAAACAGTGCATATAAAAACAGTGCATATATATACTGGAACGACATTTTTATAAATGAATATAAAAACAGTGCATATATATATATAAACAGTGCATATAAAAACAGTGCATATATATACTGGAACGACATTTTTATAAATGAATATAAAAACAGTGCATATATATATATAAACAGTGCATATAAAAACAGTGCATATATATACTGGAACGACATTTTTATAAATGAATATAAAAACAGTGCATATATATATATAAACAGTGCATATAAAAACAGTGCATATATATACTGGAACGACATTTTTATAAATGAATATAAAAACAGTGCATATATATATATAAACAGTGCATATAAAAACAGTGCATATATATACTGGAACGACATTTTTATAAATGAATATAAAAACAGTGCATATATATATATAAACAGTGCATATAAAAACAGTGCATATATATACTGGAACGACATTTTTATAAATGAATATAAAAACAGTGCATATATATATATAAACAGTGCATATAAAAACAGTGCATATATATACTGGAACGACATTTTTATAAATGAATATAAAAACAGTGCATATATATATATAAACAGTGCATATAAAAACAGTGCATATATATACTGGAACGACATTTTTATAAATGAATATAAAAACAGTGCATATATATATATAAACAGTGCATATAAAAACAGTGCATATATATACTGGAACGACATTTTTATAAATGAATATAAAAACAGTGCATATATATATATAAACAGTGCATATAAAAACAGTGCATATATATACTGGAACGACATTTTTATAAATGAATATAAAAACAGTGCATATATATATATAAACAGTGCATATAAAAACAGTGCATATATATACTGGAACGACATTTTTATAAATGAATATAAAAACAGTGCATATATATATATAAACAGTGCATATAAAAACAGTGCATATATATACTGGAACGACATTTTTATAAATGAATATAAAAACAGTGCATATATATATATAAACAGTGCATATAAAAACAGTGCATATATATACTGGAACGACATTTTTATAAATGAATATAAAAACAGTGCATATATATATATAAACAGTGCATATAAAAACAGTGCATATATATACTGGAACGACATTTTTATAAATGAATATAAAAACAGTGCATATATATATATAAACAGTGCATATAAAAACAGTGCATATATATACTGGAACGACATTTTTATAAATGAATATAAAAACAGTGCATATATATATATAAACAGTGCATATAAAAACAGTGCATATATATACTGGAACGACATTTTTATAAATGAATATAAAAACAGTGCATATATATATATAAACAGTGCATATAAAAACAGTGCATATATATACTGGAACGACATTTTTATAAATGAATATAAAAACAGTGCATATATATATATAAACAGTGCATATAAAAACAGTGCATATATATACTGGAACGACATTTTTATAAATGAATATAAAAACAGTGCATATATATATATAAACAGTGCATATAAAAACAGTGCATATATATACTGGAACGACATTTTTATAAATGAATATAAAAACAGTGCATATATATATATAAACAGTGCATATAAAAACAGTGCATATATATACTGGAACGACATTTTTATAAATGAATATAAAAACAGTGCATATATATATATAAACAGTGCATATAAAAACAGTGCATATATATACTGGAACGACATTTTTATAAATGAATATAAAAACAGTGCATATATATATATAAACAGTGCATATAAAAACAGTGCATATATATACTGGAACGACATTTTTATAAATGAATATAAAAACAGTGCATATATATATATAAACAGTGCATATAAAAACAGTGCATATATATACTGGAACGACATTTTTATAAATGAATATAAAAACAGTGCATATATATATATAAACAGTGCATATAAAAACAGTGCATATATATACTGGAACGACATTTTTATAAATGAATATAAAAACAGTGCATATATATATATAAACAGTGCATATAAAAACAGTGCATATATATACTGGAACGACATTTTTATAAATGAATATAAAAACAGTGCATATATATATATAAACAGTGCATATAAAAACAGTGCATATATATACTGGAACGACATTTTTATAAATGAATATAAAAACAGTGCATATATATATATAAACAGTGCATATAAAAACAGTGCATATATATACTGGAACGACATTTTTATAAATGAATATAAAAACAGTGCATATATATATATAAACAGTGCATATAAAAACAGTGCATATATATACTGGAACGACATTTTTATAAATGAATATAAAAACAGTGCATATATATATATAAACAGTGCATATAAAAACAGTGCATATATATACTGGAACGACATTTTTATAAATGAATATAAAAACAGTGCATATATATATATAAACAGTGCATATAAAAACAGTGCATATATATACTGGAACGACATTTTTATAAATGAATATAAAAACAGTGCATATATATATATAAACAGTGCATATAAAAACAGTGCATATATATACTGGAACGACATTTTTATAAATGAATATAAAAACAGTGCATATATATATATAAACAGTGCATATAAAAACAGTGCATATATATACTGGAACGACATTTTTATAAATGAATATAAAAACAGTGCATATATATATATAAACAGTGCATATAAAAACAGTGCATATATATACTGGAACGACATTTTTATAAATGAATATAAAAACAGTGCATATATATATATAAACAGTGCATATAAAAACAGTGCATATATATACTGGAACGACATTTTTATAAATGAATATAAAAACAGTGCATATATATATATAAACAGTGCATATAAAAACAGTGCATATATATACTGGAACGACATTTTTATAAATGAATATAAAAACAGTGCATATATATATATAAACAGTGCATATAAAAACAGTGCATATATATACTGGAACGACATTTTTATAAATGAATATAAAAACAGTGCATATATATATATAAACAGTGCATATAAAAACAGTGCATATATATACTGGAACGACATTTTTATAAATGAATATAAAAACAGTGCATATATATATATAAACAGTGCATATAAAAACAGTGCATATATATACTGGAACGACATTTTTATAAATGAATATAAAAACAGTGCATATATATATATAAACAGTGCATATAAAAACAGTGCATATATATACTGGAACGACATTTTTATAAATGAATATAAAAACAGTGCATATATATATATAAACAGTGCATATAAAAACAGTGCATATATATACTGGAACGACATTTTTATAAATGAATATAAAAACAGTGCATATATATATATAAACAGTGCATATAAAAACAGTGCATATATATACTGGAACGACATTTTTATAAATGAATATAAAAACAGTGCATATATATATATAAACAGTGCATATAAAAACAGTGCATATATATACTGGAACGACATTTTTATAAATGAATATAAAAACAGTGCATATATATATATAAACAGTGCATATAAAAACAGTGCATATATATACTGGAACGACATTTTTATAAATGAATATAAAAACAGTGCATATATATATATAAACAGTGCATATAAAAACAGTGCATATATATACTGGAACGACATTTTTATAAATGAATATAAAAACAGTGCATATATATATATAAACAGTGCATATAAAAACAGTGCATATATATACTGGAACGACATTTTTATAAATGAATATAAAAACAGTGCATATATATATATAAACAGTGCATATAAAAACAGTGCATATATATACTGGAACGACATTTTTATAAATGAATATAAAAACAGTGCATATATATATATAAACAGTGCATATAAAAACAGTGCATATATATACTGGAACGACATTTTTATAAATGAATATAAAAACAGTGCATATATATATATAAACAGTGCATATAAAAACAGTGCATATATATACTGGAACGACATTTTTATAAATGAATATAAAAACAGTGCATATATATATATANAGTTTGAATCATGAAAGGAAACTATTGATTCATCTGCGAAAATGGCCCACGCTCCTGCACCAGCATAACTACCGCCTACGCAGGTTTGCTTCGCTTCGTCCCTGAGCAGCTTTAGGTATTTTGGCCACACTTTTCTCTACAAACATTTGATTGCGGTGATTCAAATGCGTTAGAAAGGTAATTCAAAGGTATACAAGTTTTCTAGAAATATAATTTTTCTAATTCGAACGTATCTATCCAAAAAATGAGTCTCAAGTTGAGGTTAAAAATTCGGAACATAACTTTTTCGACTGTAAATTGATTTGTGAAAATAAGTCCACTGTATTTCACTCATTTGACCTCCAATTACATCCAATTGATCATATATAATCTTCAATCATCGTTTTGTACTCTGAATAAACTATTGAATGCTTACACTTTGATCCCCAAACTTTGAATTTCCTTCGTTTTTGCACGTTTTTCATTTATTTCTTCCAAATCCACCAATTTGCATTGAGTTCAACATAACAAATATAATGAACACAAAATTAAGTTATAACTCATCCAAATCACTAACAAATACTCTAATTTAGTGATCTAGATAAGTGTACAAATACAATTATCAAACACCCACAAACTTGAATATTTATTTGTCCTCAAATAAAATTATAACATAACTTAAACAAAAATTTTAAACACACACATAATTAGATAATTTGCATTTTGTTTCAAGATTGGAATATATGTATTAAAACTATGAACTGCTACAAAGTTACAATGCTAAAATTAATTTTACTTATCCAATGCAAAATAGACATGTATGTGAAAATTCATGTCAAGCATCATAAATTCATGAAGATTAATCTCAATCCTCAATAGTCAAATTTGTCATTTTTCCTCTTGTGAGTTTCACACCGCCAAACTTATTATTTTCACTCTGTTCCCAAAGTGTGATCTAAAGTTGAATATTTTTATAATACTAATCATCACATCTCTAATTTGGTTAAATCTTACTAATTGCAGCTCAACACATCAACAAATGAGGATTTTCCTTATTTTTTGTTGCTTCAACCTCCAAAAATCAACTAAATTAATAATCTACTGTCAAAAAGTTTAAATTCTCTCAAATAAATATTTGGGGCTTAATCAAAGCATGTAATAATATAATTTTTTTTCCTTTTTTTAATCTTATGTACAGACTTTTCTCCATTAAACTTTCTAAATGATCATTGTAGCGAGCTTTTGGCCGATGACTCCCAAGTGAGGTGACTATAGGGCACCAAATTTTATATATCCTTACAAACTTAATCACTCAAGTTATAAATGCTACGAATAGATGTTTCACAATAAGATAATATTTTCTCTTTTTCATGCAATGATTAGTGCAATACCACATATTAAACACTTATTCTCAAAAATCAACCTGTAATTTAAGATTTTCACCTAATTTTCTTCTTATTGGCCTTAGACAATCCACACAATATTTAGTACACATTGAATCTACATCCATCTCAATGTCTCCCTACAACAGCTTAATCACCCCCAAACTATCTTAGAATTAGTTTAATGATGTATAATTTAGTGATTATTTGAATTTAGCATCTTGTTCCACTATTTGTTTTTATCTATTCAAATTTTGAATCAAATATTTCTTCATGATGTAAAACATAAATCTCATGAGCAAAAAAATTAAGTTTCACATGAATAAGCATAAATCAACCTTAACACGTAACTTTTTCACAATTTATAATCTAATACATTATTTCAAATATATGCATCATGGTAGACAAAATTATTTTACCCACACAAGCACACAAAAATAAAAATAAAGTTGTTTTTTTTTTTTTTTTTT
>CAIGRB010023367.1:11217-25162 GCA_903798255.1 Fraxinus quadrangulata
CAAACTTATAACAGACATTGTCCTCAATGTCTAAAAATATAACAAGCAATATATAAAATTGAGGCCAAATAAAGGAACTAAGTACTCCCCTAGTATAAATTTGTAGGTGGTGAATGAACTGACATGAAAAGTGCTAGCTTACTTCTTATGTTTTTCCCTTGTCCAATGTGTTCAGGTGACATGTTTCTTCAAAATAATAAAAATCAATTATAACATGAAACAATTTATAGTAAGTTCATACACACCTTAAAGGAAAATATGGGGATGAAAATACCTGATATTACTAAAAGAAATAAAATTACTAATCCTATATCTAAAAAGTAAAATAAATAAAAAGAAAAAAATTGGATTGCCTCCTAATAAACGCTTATTTATAGTCATTAGCTTGACTTAATTGTTTTGGCTATTTATGGTGGCTTGAAAATAGAGTTTCCAGTCTTACATTGGCTGCACTGACAGTTGTTTCTTAAGTAATCTTTAAGCCTTCACAATATAATCATTGTTATCCCGTTCAACAATTCCACATTCTTCCTTCCTATTCTTGTTACTTCCCCAATATCTATCATTTTACACTCCTCAATATTAGGTGGTTACTTGAGTGGAGCATTCATGGTGAAGTTCTGTTGTTTTTCTTCCATCCTCAAGATTAATTTACCTTTTTCAAAATTCATTAATGCTCGTGCAATTGCTAGGAATGGTCTTCCCAAAATTAAGGACATGTGTTGAGCATCTACATCAAGGATGATTAAATCTATAGGAAAGAAGTTATCTACATCTTTGATGAGTACATCCTCTACCACTCCATAAGGATGCTTAAGTGTCCTATCAGACAGCTATAGGATTATTGATGTTGCTTTTGGATCATCCAATCCTAATTTTCTGTAGATAGACTGTGGCATCAAATTAATACTTGCTCCAGAATCAATTAAAGTATTTGCATTCTTTGAATTTCTTATAGAGTAAGGTACAGTGAAACTCCTTGGATCTTTTAGTTTAGGAGGGAGCATATACTTTATGATTGCATTGCACTCTTTTGTCAGAACTACTATTTCATTTACTGGCAATTTTCTCTTTTTGGTCTACATCTCTTTCAAAAATTTAGCATAATTTGAAATTTGTAGAATGGCATCAATGAAATGAATGTTGATGTAAAGTTGTCTGAAGGCATCCAAGAACTTCTTGAATTATTTGTCCAACTTATTGTTCTGCAACTTTTGAGAGAATGGGATTGAATGTGCGTTTTTATTTGCAGGAATGATTATCTTAACTTGTGGACTGTCTAATTGTTCTTCTTAATTAATCTTTGATTATTCTTCAAACTAAACCACTTGTTCCTCGCCCGTGATTGGTACTTGATTCTCCTCTATACTTTTCTTTTTTACAGTAATTTCTGGCAACTAAACTCCACTTGTTGTTGTAAAAGCTTGGACTTGTTCATCTTTTAGATTCTATTGAAGTCTTTGAGGGAATGTAATATGTAGCACATATGCTCGAACATGAATTGTATGCTTCTCAATAATTGTATAATTCACAGCTTCACTGCTAATACCTGTTTCAGTGGGTTCTTTTCTGTGTCGCTTGGTAGAGTACATTGTGTTTTGTTGGCTAATACAGCTGCTATCTGTCTCACCCGAGTTTCCAAATTTTTAAGTGCAACCTCCTGGTTTTGAAGAATAGCTTGTTGGTTTTGAAAATTAGTCTTACTTTTGGTAATGAACTTAGCCACTAATTCTTCCAACGATGATTTTTCTCTTGTTGTTGTTGAAATCCTGGTGGGTTACCTTGAATTTGACATTCTTGACCCTGATTATTAACCCATGAGAAGTTAGGATGCTTGCTCCAATTTGGATTATAGGTGTTGGAGTAAGGATTGTTCTGCTGCCTTTGAAAGTTCTGTGCATAACTGGCTTTCTCATGCTGATAAACATGGGTTTAGGCTAAAGGATAGCTAGTATTATATGATCTGTCCCACAGCCTCCGTAGACTGGTGCTGGTTAGTACACAATGCTCATATTCTGAGTTGATTTGTCCAATTTTCTTGTTAATACTTCCAACTCGGCTGCAAATGATGTAACTGCATCGATGTTGTGAATACCTGCTATTTTCCTCGAAGTTTCCCTTTCTCTTGGCCACATAGTCTGATTTTTTGTTATTTTCTTAAAAAGATCTAAGGCTTTGTCTAAGGGAATATTCATGTCGATCTTCTTGCTAAAGTGTCAACCATGTTATGGTATTCAGGATGCAGGCCTGAATAGAAGATGTAGAGCATAGCATTTTTAGGAATGTCTAGATTGAGACACTTTCTAAAGTAATCCTTGAATCTTTCTCATGCTTCTGGATAGCTCTCGATATCCTTTTGCTTAAATATAGTGGCTTCATTTCTAATCTAATGGACTTGAGAATGTGGAAAGAATTTCAAGGTGAATTGTTGTATCATGTCATTTCACTAAACAATACTCCTAGGAAGTTGTGAGTTTAGCCATTCCGTGCACTTTGCTTTAAAGTATGAGGGAATAGACTCATTTGGAAAGTATCAGTTGACATGCCTTCATGACTGATCAGTTCCCAAAGCATCAGAAAAGCTTGATGTGTTCAAGAGGATTTTCAGTTGATTTTTCTGAGAACCTGATGTCCTGATAATTTTGAAACAAGTTGATGCCATATGGTCGAATGTGAAAGTTGGTATGCCCAAAAGGTGGATAAACAATAGCCGGTTGCACATGAGCAGATATGTGATTTAAATAATCCCTAAGAACTAGATTTGGTTGTTCTGACACATCTGGTGGAAGTTGAACTTGATTTTGATTTTCTGCCATGTCTCTACATTTCTCTGCCATCTTTTTTGTTGTCTGAGGTTCTGTAAATCTTGGGATCCAATGGTAAGAGCTCAATTTATTGAGAATCTTGCACACATTGCCAAAATCAAACCAAAGATATTAGATGTGTAAATAATAGCCTAAACAAAATAAAAGAAAAATTCGAATGCTATATAACTAATAAACTCAAATTAAATAATGTATTCTTCGACAACGACGCCATGAACTTGTTCGTGCGAAACCCGCAAGTGTACTGGATCGTTGACAAGTAATAGAATGGATAAGTTGAGAGTATCGTCCCATAGAGAATAAATTCAATTCAAATTTACTAACTTTTTATGGGATTCAAATTATGTTAACAAAATAAAGTTTGATTTTATTTTATTTTTAATTGATCTAAGAAAGCTGTAAAAATGTAATTTTTATCAATTTATTGATGATTCTATTGGATCTTGAATCCGCGCCTATTGCTATCTATTTCAATTATTGATTTGTAATCAAGTTCTGTTCATGCGTTCTTGACAATTTATAAAATTATGATACATAATTTTCTTTTCTAAAATAAATTAAATATATTCTAACCACGACCTTAATCTATTCCTAACCCCAAATTAAAATGGTTAGATTGTATTAAATTTTAGATTAACTATATGATTGCACATGTAATAAATGTTATTCCCAACATCTATTGTACATATGATAATTTTGTCGCGTTCTAAACTCATTGACTGTTTCTCAACACTACAATAAGAAACTAATTATCTAATTGGTGGCCAATCAATTAAATAATGCAATGGATATGCAAAATTAATCAAGAAAGGCAAGAAATAAACTAAATTACTAGTTTTGAATTAAAATAAATAAACAATAAGGTTCATCTTCATCCAATACAAAAGTGGATCTAGCCTAACATGTTAATACATAAATTACAAAAAAAAAAAAAAATAGAAAAATATCACCTGGATCATGAAATAAATCAAAAGATGTTGATTTTCAATTCCACAAATGAATTCTTCAAAATCTTGATGTAATTGACATTCAATTCTTTGCTAGGGCTTGATATTGTCTCTCAAAATATAACAATTGGCCTCTTATTCTTGATGAATTTGATGATAATATTTTGTATGAAGAGGCAAGAGAGCGTTTTTCAATGTGTAGCCCTCGTTCTCTATTTATAAGAGTCAGAAAATATGTCAAAATGGCATCCGATTCGAGTTCAAAAGAGTTTGAATCGCGACAGGAAACTAAAGATTCGTCTGTGGAAATGACCTGCGCGCACATCGGCATAACTATCGTGCATGTGCCATAGAGCCAAATGGCTCTCGAGTTGGGAAAAATAAAGTGCTACACACACGCCATGAATTGCCCCTCGTACGCGCAGGTTCGTCCCTGAGCAGCTTTCAATAATTTGGCCATAACTTTCTATGAAGATATTCGATTAAGGTAATTCAAAATGCGTTAGAAATTTCAAAGGGCTAAAATTCTTTTGGATGTACAATTTTTCAAATGTGAACTTTTCTTATCCAAAACATAGGTGTTAAGTTGAGACTAAAATCCGGAGCATAATTTATTTGGTTGGAAATCGATTTGTGAAAATACTTTCATTATATTTCACTCATTTGACCTCATGTTACATCCAATTGATCATATATGATCTTCAATCATCTTTTTGTGGTCTGAATCAACTATTTGATGTTTACACTTTGGTCCCCAAACTTTGAATTTCCTTTGTTTTCGCACGTTTTTCGTTCATTTCTTCCAAATTCACCAATTTGCATTAAACTCAACCTAACAAACATAATTAACAAAAAATTAAGTTATAAATCATCCAAATCACTAACAAATACTACAATTTAATGACCTAGATAAATGTACAAAATACTCTTATCATGATGGTGCATGCAAATCAGTAGAAGTCATTAATAAATCGGTTAATAAATCTCGTCTCCCATTACCTTCTAATTTTTTTCCACGAGAACCTGTTGGTGACCTTCGTGCTACTGTCGTTGAGCTTCAAAACGTATACACAAGCTGCAAGACGAAAGAAACCTTGCAGATTGTCAGCTTACCGTTTAGTCACTTCATGTAATTAAGTACTTTTGTCTGCAAAATAAAACATTTTCTTATTTGATATATGTCTAGGTGGAAATCCTTGAACTCAACAATTATCAAGCGATGCTCTGTGTCTTTCTTCAATAATTTTGATTTTTATTCTTAATATATGTAATTCATGAGTTTTTATAAAAACACTAATATTTTAAAGTCATGTAATTCACCACATGAATAATTTTTTTACAAGATCATACTGATAAGTAAGTGAACTTGTCTCAACAATGGAATATATAAAGCTGATGCTCCGCATGTATAATCTTACTACAACTCGAATATATCATAAATCCATTTGTTTACATTTATAACAGTCATCGTACAACGCACGATCCGCCACTAGTCCTAAATAAAATGAGATAGATTGGACTCTCTAGAATCGAAAGTTTCTTTTCAGTTTTTTCTCTTTTTTGTTCTTTATTTAATATTTTTAATTATTTTATTGAGAAAATATAAAAATACAAAATTCCCCTTTTAAAATTAGTTAAAATGTGATCAAATTCATTTTTTGGTCAACTTACAGAGAGTCCTTCGACTGCAACGAATGAAAGTATGGGGTTGTGGGGCCACAAATAAAAGATTAGAGTAAAAGTTGTAATTCGATGAAAAGTTTGAGACCACAACTGCCATTTTCCTTAAAATTTTTGAAATTCTAGATACGCCTTCAAAAAACAAAATGGATACTATATGGTAAGTTACACAAAATATTATTTCTTAAAATAAATATATTGCTAGATATAATATAATATAAAATGATTATAAGCTTATATTCTTATATTCAACTCAATAAAATTTCTTATATCTAAAAACAGTCTTTATCATGATACTTAGATAAGTATTATCATTCTAAAAAAGTTTATTCAATTCAGATTGCAACTCTCATTAAAAATTTGTAACTATGGGATCTATTGTCAAAATAAAATTACACAATTTATAATTTTGTATTATTTGATAAAATAATACAAACTCTTCTAGAAAAATGATATTGTATTAACATTATTTTCTACTAATGTTAAATCCAGAAAATACTTTTTGTCTTGAAAAATAGTATGTTTAGTTACATTATGATTAAATATTGTATAATCATGTAATAACTAATCGAGTAATCAAAATAATCCATATCAACATAACATGAGCTATATTTTCCTTCCAAGATAAACACTAATTCATAAATTACAAATATTATTCGAGACATGTGTTACTTCGAGAGTACTTTGTATTTTATTATTGGTTCTTTAAGAGCAATATGTTAACAATCTTCTGAAATATTGAAATTTTAATGTCATATTCTTCTAGAGTAATAACATAATTTATATTAGATTTTATTTAATTATGCTCTTCAGGAGGAAGTAAAATCTAACTAAACTATCAATATATGAATATGTATGCAAAATAATGGGCACGTAAAGTATCAGAGCAACTTAATTCGCGTTTCTACTCAGAAATCATGCTCTTCTAGAGCAATTGAAATTCTAATATCATGCTCTTCTAGAGCAATTATATTCTTCTAAAATATTAACAGTGTTGTGCTACTTTAAAAGTACCAACAAACTATTGTTTAGAAACATCAACTCTTCAGCGGTATGTTTTATAGTAGAATATTGATTATTTACAGATGTGTGCTTCTTTTGGAGCAACAATGAGATACATTATTATTATTATTTTTTTTTTTTTAAAAAAAGAACATCTGAAGTTATTTAATTAGGTAAAAATATTAATTACCATATAAACATGATATAATTTTTTTTATATAAATATTAATTACCAAATTTGCATTAGGAAAATAAAAACTCTTCATATACCAAAGTTAATGGCATAATTAAAGTTACGTGTTATTAAATATATTTTAATAGTAACATATTTTATTAAATTAATTCAGTCAATTTTAGGTCTATATAGGAGCAAGTCAATTGACGTGAATACCACCATATGACATGCGCGTGAATTCCACTTAAATTAATTCCACAAATATACGTGAATAATATGTGGTAGAATTGATTGTGTATGAATCAAAAGGCATGAATTAATGGTAAAGCATTAATTTACTTAATAAACCATGAATTAATGGGTACAAATTACACATACAAACGTGAAGTAGAATTAATATGCATACAAACACGTGACAGATGATTATGCTTATAAGAATTATTATCTTCTAACTAATTCATTTTGATTTTGAGAAAAATCGTGGTAATAACGTGTTATAAATTAGAGAGGAAAAGAGAAGAAAGTAGAGAAATCAATAAATTTGTGTGTATTATATTGAGAACCAAAACCTCGTATTTATAGGGAAGAATTAGAGATACGATGATAATAAAGACTATGACTGTAATTCTATTATTTACAACTGCTTAAGAATTATCATTTGACCAAGAATAAAAAAGGACCAATCTTATCATCAAAATTTGTGGCCCAAAACATTGGGAAAATTCACCCACTAACCCCAGTTAAAATGTAATCCCATTTTTACTACACTCAATATTTTAACCCCTATTTGGTAAATATTAAAATAAAATTTTTAATTCAAGTCGAGGTGAACAATTAATTTTAACAACACATATCATGAAATTCATAATTTTTCAACCATGCATTTTATGAATTTCTATCAAAATAAACCAAAACTTTGATTTAATCCCCACCGACTTAATATCCATGCTCTGTACATATAGATTTATTGTTAATATAAAAGTGTTAATTATTTAAATATTGTTACACTTGTACAAAAATTATATTGGTGGGCCTCATAATTGGCCGACCCTGGGTGCTAGGCGAGTGGGTTGTCCACATTGGGCATATATCATCTCCCCGTTGGATAAATGTAAGTGGTGGAAGTACTTTTCCTTGAAGGGTGGAGCCTAACCGACTGGTTGTCCACATTGGGCATATATTCTCGATATGTATACTTCACATCTACGATAGAATCAATATGTAGTTGAAAAAGTCGGGAATTTACCAACAATTGATCGCCTTCAACCCATATCCTTTCTTTCTATTGGCCCCACCAATCTGTCGAACTAATGATTCATACCTTTCCAACACGAAGTAAGCTGAAACTTCAAGGTCAACATCTGCTTCAACTCACAACTACTTCTCACTTAAGTGTTTCTTCGATTTACTATTGGTTGACTATAAATTACTTATTCCACATGATCTAATAATAATACCAGCCAAACAGGTCGATATTAAAAACTATAAATTAATTATTAACAGATTTACAGCCGGCCTCTTTGCCCTCAAAAGTTAGACAGAAAAGAAAAAGCTGTTATTTAATCAAAGCTATCAAATTGCCACCAACCAAACAATGAATAACTTCAAGTTCTAGAAATAAATATGAAAAGGAAAAGAAATAACTAAAAACCAGTGATGCATATAACAGATCAAAGTCCATAAAGTAATAGTTTAATGACAGCTAATAAAGTCAAAGGCTGTTTCCAGTGGAAGAAAAAGAAAAATGGCAAGATCTCAATATGGAACCACACGAGCCAATGAAATGATGTGTTCAAGATAAAATTTAAATAAATTTTTTTTTTTTCCAATTTTAGAAAGAGAATCTTTAGATTTGTTGAGGTCTCAAAATCGACTCAGCACCTTTTTGTCTTTCATTCTTTCAAAACTCTTTTTTCTACGTACTCGTTTTCAACCACACATTCACACAATAAAATATTCTACACGTAAACCCAAAACTTTTCCCAACTTTTTAACCACGCATTCTCCAAAAATTCACTATTCAAAATAATGTTTTTCCAAAAAAATGCCCACCAAACAGTGGCTCAATAGGCTTTCTAGTAATGTATAATTTGTCTTTTAACTCGTCTCATTCTAGACCTTTTTTCTTGAGGTTATTACAAAATCTCCAAGGCCAGCATTCATATCTATTCGTAGGCATTTACGCACGAAGAGAGAGGCAAATAGCAACAATAAAGTTGAACAATCGCATGTAATTGACAAATCTCCAAATTCTAGAGACTAGATTTATCAGTATAAGTTCAATAATCACTTAACGAAACCAAAACTAAAAGAACAGCTACGCAAAGCTCGACTACATAACATAAGTAATATGAATGGTAGTAAAATAAAATCCTATCACGAGACTACTTTCACTGGATACCTGTCGATGCAATCCTCCCAGGGACCATTTTGAGAAGGTTTTACGTTCCTAAGTGCCTTCCACACTGCACTGTTGCATTTAAAACCACTTCCAAAAGCAATTTGCCAGACTCGATTACCCCTCCGCATTCTTCCCTTTGCCTCGGTGTATGCCAGCTCGTACCAAATCGAGCTCGATGAAGTGTTCCCGAACCGGTGGAGAGTCATCCTTGAAGCCTCAACGTGAAGGGGGAGCAGTTGAAGATTCTTCTCCAGTTCATCAATCACAGCCCGTCCTCCAGCATGTATGCAGAAATGATCAAATGCCAACTTAAAATCCGGAATGTAAGGTTTTACTCTCTTGTTAAAAAAATTCTTAAGTACCAAGGTAGACAAGAACAAAAGCTGCTCGCTGATTGGTAACACGAGAGGACCCAAAGTCGTGATATTAGTCTTGAGAGCTCCACCTGCAATAGCCATGAGATCTTTCGATAAAGAAACCCCTGTTTTCCCGGCAGGATCCTGCTCCTGATACACACAACGAAATGCCTTATCATCTGCCCCTTTATGCGTTCGCACAACATTAACTAGCTTGTACTTGGCCCTCCTCCTGTCGGCTGACTTATTAGACAACAAAACTGCAGAACCCCCAACTCTAAACAAACAATTGGGTATCAACATCGACTTCCTGTTCCCGAAATACCAATTCTGAGTAATATTCTCAGTACTAACTACAACTGCATAAGTATTCCTATGCACCTGCAACAAGTCCTTGGCCAAATCAATGGCAATCACGCCTGCACTACACCCCATCCCGCCCAAATTGAAACTCCTAATATTTCCCCTCAACTTGTACTTATTCACGATCATGGCCGAGAGTGAAGGGGTCGGGTTAAACAAACTACAATTCACTACAAGAATCCCTATATCCTTCGGCTTCACATTAGTATTCGCAAAAAGATTATCCAATGCCCCAAACATTACTTGTTCGGCTTCCTCCCTCGCAGCCTGCATTGAGGGCCGGGGAGGAAGTGAATGCATCGCCTCGGGTACATAAGTCTCGTCCCCGAGCCCTGACCGCTCGAGTATTTTCCTCTGGAACTCGAGAGAGGACTCATCAAAATCCCCTGTCAACCGGGAATGTTCCATGAATCGAGTACACGGGGCCTTCAAATTCTCCGGCGCCCGATAACACGAATAATCGACAAGATAAACGGGTCGAGGCCGGGTCATGATGTAAACAGTGGATCCAAATACAAGAAATGCAGAACATATAATAACCGATACAAGATTATATTGCAAATGGAGCCACAATTGACGAATATCATCAGGATTCATTTGGGATGCCTCAATTAAAATGATAATCATTATGGGAACCAAGCAAAGAGTTAACAAATTAGAGATCAAGTAATGGTACCCAAGTTTCACATACTTCAAGTTGACGCTAAGGAGGAAGTCCGGGAGCCTACGGCTGTGGTTGATCTGGACGCCGACGGTGGCACTTCCATTTTCCTGGGCATCTCCGGCACTTCCTCCTCCCTCCATGGCGGCGCGTCGAGCTGCACTACGGCTAAAGTTATACTGAAATCAAGAAAATATTTTGTGCGGCTTTCCGAATAGTGAAAGGGAAATTGACTTTTTTTGTGGGAATATAGTAATATACGATTTGAGTGTACGAGGGAGATGCCATGCCTTATAATGATGCGAGAACTTCTATTTAGTTGGCTAGTATTTTTATTCGTTCATATATAAAGTCACTTGACGGGTGGATAAGTAACACACAAGAACTTTTATGAGACGAGCTCAAATTATTGTATTCTTATTCATTGATATATAAAGTGACGTGACGGGTGGGTGAGTAATGCATAAGAACTTCTATAAGACGAGCTCAAATTTATTTTAACACGTAAGAAGTTCTATCGAGACGAGTTCAATTTATTGTCAAGCAATATGTTTTAGACACGTCGATACACACATCTTAACAAATGAAAGATGCCAAGTGTTAATTTTGACCAAATGTGGAATCTTCCTATTTGTTAAGAAAATACCATGTTGGGTTCGCACATTAAATAATTTTGCCCAACATGGATAGACATCCCTAATGGTTGAGCTCATGGAAGGATGCATACAAGGCGACTGTAACATCCAGCGAACTCATGCGGGGAATTTCTCCAAACTGTATCTACCCGCGTGAGTGGATTGTCAGGGCAGCGGTAATGGCAGCTGAAGCGGGAAAGCCAGACCCGAAGATCTCCTTCATTCAACCGGAAGGGGAGAGGGGAACTTGGCGTCTGGACGAGGAGGAACTGGCCAAGGCACGGAGGGCGCTACAATCTCTCGAGGAGTTCTTGAAGGAGAGAGAGGATGAATCTGCTACTCTTGCCGGCCAGCTCGCAGAGAGGGAGGCAGCACATGAGGCCGCCACCCAAGAACTTGCCGAGTTGAATGAGGCCTTGGGGGAGAAGAGGCGAACGCTGGAGATGCTGGGTTCGGGACGTAAGAAGAAGACACCATTCGCACAGCGATCATTGTAATGATTCCGATCATGTAAGGCCAATGACACGCTGTAAGGAAATGATGGCAATTCTGAAGAAAATCCGCCTCCATCATCTCCTGCGAGGTCTTAAGTGTCGACAGGTGGTACCCTGAAGTGCCTGACAGGATTTGAACCTAAGGATGCACTGTCTCCACAGCCTCACCACTAAAGTGACTTCAGCGGTAAAACAACAAGTGATCTGGTCTGGTCTAGCAACAATTGTATTATTTAGTTATCGTCTCTATCTTCAAGTAGTCCTGCTCTACCAACGCTTAGCTAATAAGACCCGCATATTTCTTAATAAGCCAGTCAGACCCTATCGATTCACAGAAGGAAAGAAGAAGACAGAGCCAGTTATTCCCATCTCTACCTTAGCATAGTCAGAATGTGGATAGACGGTACGGAGCAAGAAAACGGCGTNGTTATATATTTAGCCCCTATTTGGCAAAAAAAATTAATTAATTTAAATCAAAATTAATAATTAATTTAAATAATACATTTTATGAAATTCATAACTTTTCAATCACATATTTTATCAATTTTTATCAAAGTATACTAAAACTTTTTATTAAAAATTTCGTCAAACTACATCTTAACTAGGAATATGTTAAATTTGTTGAGATTTATCCATTTTATTTTTATTGTAGATTTCAAGGTGAAATACTAAACTTTATTACATCCAACATGTTAAGATAAAGAAACAAAAATGTATACTAATAAGTTGAACTAGGAGATTGATGAAGAGCTCGTTTAACATGACTTTTGAAAAATGGAAAATTATTTTGGAGATTAAGAAGTTGTTTTTGAATTTGTTTGGATAAATTTTTGGAAGTGGGTTCAAATCCTTCGCATACGTCTGATGGAGATTTATCATGTGCAGAGACTAATTTTAGGGCATATATTTTATATCAGTTATTTGTACTTGGAGTTCTACATCAAAGAATTAATCAACTGAGTGAACTACCTCAATTTTCACAATTTACTCGTTTCCAACTAATAAAGTTATCTATAACTTACAAACAGAATTTTTATTTATAACCCAATAATGCAGGGGAATGCTGGAAATGAGAGTGGACTGAGAGACTGGACGGGCTTAATTACGGTTGATATATGGTGAGTTATATTTGTGCTATGAGTTGTAATTTTTGAGCAAAGTGGTGATAGTATCCTACACCAGGTTGGCACCACAGTTAGAGGTTTCGTGTGTTGAAAATTTACTTAATCATGCACAACGAAAAAATAAAATAGATTTCAATTCTCACCAAAGATCTGCTTTGTGTTTGATAGAAAGTGTGATAGAAAATTATACATTTGATGAATTTCTCAAAAACAATTCTGATATGCAATTCACAGTTGTCCAATTGTTCAATTTCAGTGGAAATCCATACAGGGAACAAGATTGAGAACTAGGATTTTTCTTTTCTTGTGTTACCAAGAATATAATTGTGTTGTGTTATTATTTTTCAAACCCTAGTAGTCTATTTATAAAAGTAAAAATTTTGGCATGTCTCTTAAACTTAACTCGGCCTAATAATTAATTAATTAAATTTGGTCCATGAATTAATTAATTCGGGCTTATTAACAAACCACTCAATTAATTAATTATTTAACATTAATTAATTAATTAATTGGTGAATCTCATTCTTGTTTGTGTATGACCCATTAGGTTCTCGATCACTGTGGCTAACGATGTGAATTATTATTTTTATCTAATCAAAATCAATAAATTAAACATTTCTAGTTTATCATCAATTTACATCCGTCGTTTTAAAATGACATCTAACAATATGTCAGTGCAATACATATGGGGAAATGTCATGTGACATAATAAAATCAAATTTGTTCGTTTATCGTAAAACTATATCATTTTGTCAATATGATCCGATCAATTACGAAATATGGATATGTATCAATCTCAATTATCGATCATGTCTTTCCTCCCACTATTAAGTCAATGTAATTTGAAAACTCTTTTTTTGACTTATGAGTATACCTTAATCAAGGATTTCGTTATCAATTTAATTGAAGAAAATGTAGATCATAATATCTTATTATCTAAGAGTGATGAATCATCTACTGATCATTCACAATCTTCACATGGTTATTGACATACTCAAACGATGTCGATTAGCGACTTTTGGCAGAGCAACATCTAATATCATTAAAGTATGACTGTCCTCATATACGGTACTGTGATGACCTCCAGTTGAATGACCAATTCCACTACTGCACATTCGACATTAACCATTGATAGACACTCAAATAGTTATTCATGTGGAATCTCCTCAGAGAGTTTCCAATGCTTTGTTCTATAATAAAATATCCGTGTGTTCATTTAAGTATCATCACACTTTAACTTGTGAGATTAGCTACTTATTTCACAAGTAAGAAATGCAACACG
>CAIGRB010023368.1:3622-40071 GCA_903798255.1 Fraxinus quadrangulata
TCTAATATCGTACCGATGTTAAAAAAGAATGGTAATATTAGGGTGTGCATAGATTTTAGGAATTTAAATTTAGCAACACCCAAAGATGAATATCTAATGCCTATAGTAGATTCCTTAGTAGATTCAACTACCGGACATGTAATGTATTCTTTTTTGGACGAATACTCAAGATACAATCAAATTTATATAGCTGAGAAAGATATACATAAAACTGCCTTTAGATGCCCTGGGTCTTTAGAATGCTTTGAATGGGTAGTTATGCCTTTCAGCCTGAAAAATGTAGGGGCAACCTATCAAAGAGCAATGAATCTAATTTTTCACGACACGATAGGCAAATTTGTTGAAATCTATGTAGATGACATAGTGGTCAAGTCTATTAAAGATGAAGACCATTTTGAACAATTAAGAAGCTCATTTGAGCGAATGAGGCAGTACAAATTAAAATTAAATCCCTTAAAATATGTGTTTGGTGTTAATGCGGGGAATTTCCTTGGCTTTTTAGTACATGAAAGATGGATAGAACTTGATAAAAATAAAGCGAAAGCCATCTTAGAGGCTAAGCCACCTGGGAACAAGAAGGAGTTGCAAAGGTTTTTAGGCCAAATAAACTTTTGAAGGCATTTTATTTCTAACTGTACAGGGCGAACGAAAGCCTTTTCGCCTCTTTTAAAGCTGAAAAATCAGGACGAGTTCGTCTGGAAGGAAGAACATCAAAAGGCTTTTGATAGTCTGAAAGCATATTTGTCAAGTCCACATGTGTTAGTATCACCTATTCAAGGACGGCCAATGAAAGTATACGTATCGGCTGAATAAGAATCAATGGCTAGAATGGTCGTGCAAGAAGACCAATTTGGTGAAGAAATGACGATTTATTATTTGAGTAGGCAGTGAGTGAAATGTGAATGTAATTACTCTACTATTGAGAAGCTGTGTTTGGCTTTGTATTTTACATGTACAAAATTAAGGGCTTATTTACGGCATGTAATTGTTTATTTAATTTCTAAAGTAAATTTGGTTAAGTACATGTTTTCTTGCCCTATTTTACATCAAATAATAGGCCTTTGGACTCTGGCATTGTTAAAATTTGAAATACAGTATATACCCCAAAAGGCAGTTAAAAATAAGCATTGGCTAACTTTTTGGTTGATCATCCATTCCTTGACATACTTAAAGAAATTGAGTTGGAAATCGATTCATTTGAATTAAAGCCCTGGGTTTCATACTTTGACGGATCAAAAACTTCCAAAGGTGTAGGGGTAGGGATAGTTTTGATAAATCCCTTAGGGGTTTATTATAAGTTTGCTTTCACTTTGAGCAGAATGTGTACTAATAATCAAGTTGAATACGAAGCGTTGATTGTAGATTTAGAACTATTAATAGAGTTGGGAATAAAAAATGTAATTGTTAAAGGTGATTCCCAATTGGTAATTTACCAATTGATTGGTGATTTTAAATGCCAAAGTGATTCTATCATGAGTCAATATGAAATCGCCCTGCAATTATTGGAAGAATTTGATCAGGTGGAACTTCAATACGTTAAAATGATGTATAATGATTTGGAAAATGAATTAGCCAAAATGGCTTCGGGTTATTCAAAGTACTAAATTGGGAATCCACTTGTGAATATGGGGTGATATTGCTCGTCATGCAACGGAGGGCAATAAAGATTGATGTTCACTGCATACAAAATGGAGATGCAATAGATTGGATGACAGAAATAAAATGATTCTTGAACGAACCTAGCAAAGAGAGTAATAGAAAAATGAGGCTATGCTTATTAAATTACGTACTAATAGACGAAGAGCTATTCAAGAAACACTCAGATGGCGTGTTATTAAAATGTGTAAGTTTGCAAGAGGCCAAAACAATCATGATTGAAGTATATGAAGGAATATGTGGAGCCCATCAAGCCGGCCAAAGAATGAGATGATTAATTGTTAGGAGTTGATACTTTTGACCCAAAATGAGAGAATCGTGCATTTAGTATGCAAAAGGTTGTTTAGTTTGCCAAAGACATAGTCCAATACAAAGAGCGCAAGCAAGAGAAATGACACCCATTATTAAACCTTGACCGTTCAAGGGTTGGGCGATAAATTTATCCCCCATCGTCCAAGCAATATACATTTATAATAGTTGCTACAGATTTCTTTATTAAATGGGTAGAAGCAATACCTTTAAAAGAAATTTCTCAAAAAAATATTATAGAATTTATTCGTGACCACATTATTTATAAATTTGAGGTACCACAAACTATAATAATGGATCATGGAACTTTTTTAAATGGAGATCAAGTGAAGGAATTCTTGAGGGAGTTTGGAGTTAAGCTAGTGAACTTCATACCTTGTTACGCTCAATCGAATAGACAAGCAAGAATCTTCTAATAAGATTCTAAAAAATATCATAAGGATAATGATAAATGAAAATATTAGAAATTGGCATGAATATTTAAATAAAGCCTTATGGGCTTATAGGACGTTACCACGTTCAAGTACCAACGTAACCCCTTTTCAACTTACTTATGGACAAGAGGCTGCGTTGCCTATGAAAATTAACGTGCAGTCAATCAGAGTAGGCTTGCAAAATAATTTAAACGATGGTGAGGACACAGAATCACTAGTCCAGATTTCATTGGAGTTGGACGAATTAAAATTGGACGTCTTAGATAGATTGTAGGTTCAAAAATGACAAATGGCTAAATTCTATAACAAAAAAGTTATAGCCAAGTCTTTTAGCTTGGGCGATTTCGTGTGGTAAATAATACTCCATTTGGATAGTAAAGATTCAAAGTATGGTAAATGGTCACCCAATTGGGAATGACCATACAAAGTGAAAAGTGTATTGCCCAATGGAGCATGCCATTTAGAAGATTTAGATGACACGAAGAATGTGAGGTTCATCAATGGTAAATATTTAAAGAAATATGTTCCTTCCATGTGGGAAGACGAATAGATAGAAGAAAATTCTATGCATAAGTAAGACAATGAGTAGAGTTGAACGACCATGTTCAAGTAAAGCAAGAACAAAATACGTTCAATTAGAATCTTTCATTATCAAATATTGGTTACAAATCAATACAAAGAGCAAACGTCCTATAAACCGCAGTCAGAAACAAACTACCATTGTTCCTATCAATCACTACAGAAAAGGGTAAATTGGCATTCGTCGCCTTCCTAAAGGCATTGCTGCAATGCCTTCCTAAACGCATCGCTGCAATGGTGGTCAGAGAAGCACTCTCAGCAAGCAATTGGAAATGCTAAATTGGAAGGATGCTGAGAAGACCTTCATTGACCAAGAAATATTTCCTATAGCTCCCATACCGAAGAAAGTATCAAGACAGATAATGAAATTGGGAAAATGATGATTGCATCATCTCTCTGTCAAAGAAGGGAATAGTTGATCTGTTCGATTGAATGTCAGATGATGGCAAAAAACTGATCTTATGGAATATGGAGGTGGCAAAGATGTAAGAAATACACAACTTTATAGGGGTCAGAAGGTGAAATGATGGAATGTGAATGGCCGTGTACGTGCATAGTAATCAAAATTGAAAATCCAAATCTTGGAAAGGGGAATCAGACTATCAATAGTTTAATTACATATACAGACTCCACAAAGGAAATATGCATGAATGTGGAACAAAGTTAATAACTACATTCTTGTTGAAGGAGTATTAGCAATTAAAGAAAATGACAATTGTGTTGTTTTAGAAAAGCCCATCACACGAAGTAAATAAGTGACCATTCTATTGATAAAACAGGATGTCATTACAATTCAGCCAACAGTAACTGCCATAAATTAAGAAGACAAAGTATAATAAAAAAATTGATGTCCTAACTATAGTCTGTCCCAAGTAGAGCACATATGTTCTTTAAGCCTCTCCCACTCATCGCACTATTCGGAGGAAGCAGAAGATAGCTCAGCCATAAGTCCCTCATCGACCTCCAGGCTCGAGTAATGCTCAAGCAAAGATTTTCTTCGCTCAACTTTTCGGGAGACCGTACGCTGCTTGGCTTCTAACTTGAATTTGCAATCGTCCTTTCTGGCTTGAAGTTTCTTCATTTCTGTATGAATGATCTTCAGAGTTAGCTTCAAGTCAGATGAAATTGTAAGTGAAGGCAGTTCAAGCACTTTAGCCATTTTTCACTTAACAGCTCAAAATTTTCCTTTTGGCTAGATGCGTTGGCATTATTGATGTCCATATCCATGAAGGATACATAATCAAGCATAGACTGCTTGAGAATGTTCAAGTTTTCTTCTGAGAATGCGACAGAAGAAGCAGATGGACGACTGGCTGAAGAGGAACGAGAAGAAGCGCTGGCCTTCATTTGTTCCCAAGAGGTAAACAAATCCTGAATGGAGCGAAGAATGGCATCAATGCCCTGTAAAAGAAAATGTGAATGGTTAGCATTTTCGTTACAGAGAATGGAATGAAGATAGAAGTTAAAACAAAGGTCACCTCATAATGTGTTTTGGGAGGCATGGGCATATCACTGGACGACCCAATGACTTTCCCTTTGTTCGAACGGGCCGACTCTTCCACAACGGGCATATCTACGGGAATCAACGCAGAAATTAAGTGAAGATAAGTCAAATGTTAATAACATGAGCAAGGAGAAAGTATGATATGTATTACCTCTTGGCTCAACGCGAGGGGGGTTAATGCCTTGAGAAGGTGACAACCCTCCAATTGGCTGCATGATCAAAGACTCTCGGTTCTCCTTAGGTAAAGTCCATTTGTCAGGAGACTTAGACGAAGAAGTTTTAGTAGGAGGTGACGGAATAAGAGCCGATGAAAGCAGAGTCTTCGAGGGAGAAGTTTAAGTTGAACGTTTCTAAGAAATTCAAGTAAAATGTTAATACATGAAAGATTCATTAACATATAAAGGATTTTTGCTTAAATAAGCGAACTTGAATACCTTCCTCCTGACGATGAGAGGGGCTTCATCATCAACGAGCAAAGTTGACGAAGTTGAAGCTGGCCGTTTACGGCTGGAAGCACCCTTAGCTTCTCCAGGTGGAGATTTTAAAGGGGAAGTAAGGCCCCTGATAGCCAAACGAATGGCAGGAATGAGAGAAATAGAAGAAGCCCCTGGCCTCTCCATTGAGTGAAAAGTGCGATTAACATCAGTTGAAAACAAACGACACTTCACAGATGGCCAGAATTGTTCAAAAACAGGGTGAACGACAAAAGTTGGGATAAAAGGGGCCAAAGAAAAGCCATTTATTAACAAAGTATTACGAGATTCGATGGCCTGTGTTTCTAACTTATTAATAGTATGAGAACGATCGGTAATGCTTTTGAAAAAACAAGGAGGAACATGTCACATTTGGCCAAACCCAAGCTGGTGGGGCAAGAAATTGGGGAGCATATATTTCAACCCCTGCTTTAGCATTGGTCCCCGTCAATTTATCATGAAACAATTTTTTTCCAATCAAATATTGAGCCCAAACGGGTAAAGAAGCACTCACCTCATCCATAGTAGAGGGGGTTGCAGCACATAGGGAGGAATGGAATTATCAGGGAAAGGGAAAATGCTGGAGAATGACTCTAAAGAATAAAAGAGAGAGAAAATATCCCTATAAGACAAATTTACAAGGTTGATTAGTATAATGCANAAAATATCCCTATAAGACATATTTACACCGTTGATTTGGTTAATGACCAATCCATAACAGCTGGCAGATCTAGAAAAAATATGAGAAGCACTAAGTTGTGGGAAATAAGCCCTCCAACCACAACTGAACAAGCCAATGAGGCCCACTACCAGTGGGAGACGCACTATTCATCAATTGGAACTGCAGGGAAGCCATGCCTCTATAAAAGGTCGCTAAGAATAAAGAACAAAGATTTAAAGGCCTACCATGCGCTAACTCATGAGCTATAGACAGGTAGCTCATGGAAGGTTTGACACTGGGCACGCGAAGAATGTATTTGCATAGCCAGACTTGGAGAAAAGCGACACGCTGAGCATGAGTAGGCTCAGTGATAGAGTTTTTATAAAGCTCTTGTATGCCCGAATGAGAGTTAGTATATTTCTTATCAAATTTTGGGGCATTAGTAGAAACCAGAATAGCAAGAGAAATGGTTTCGCCCAAAGGCTGAAGATTGACTAATGCTCCAACATCCCTCAGAGTAATGGACATTGGGCCAAGTGAAAAAATAACAGTATTATACTTAGAAGACCAAAAACTTAAGGCAATAATGAAAAACACGGGGTTGTAAATAGGGGACGTATAGTGATTTCCAATAAATCAGATATCCCGACGTTGTCAAAAAATGCCTTGGTGGGACCATGTTTAACCATATGTGCATGCCAGAAACGAAAGGTAATATCAGTTTTCGGTCAAGTGCGTATACCTTTTTCATGGATTTGCTTTAGCGAGAAAGGGTTCAAGAAAGGAGGGGCCTGGCTGCAAGGAAACAACTGACCCGCCGCTACCTACCCCATAGAATTAGCATCATTGAATGATGGGCCCAGGTAAAACTCATTAGAATCAGGACGGGATGGCGAAAGAAAAGTTGAATTTATATACGGCCTGGAGAGAAGCTCTTGAAAGTCTTCAAAGTTGAGGGAGTTGTCTGAAGAGCTCTGTGAAGTCGCCATTTGTTACAAAATTTTTCAAAGGATTCGGGAATGTTTGTGAGAAAAAGGCGAGAAGATGAACAGTAAATTTAAAGGCAAGAAGAAACGCAGTAAGACAGAACGTGGGTATGATGGAGCGAAAAAGTGGCGTGTTTTTGGGGTTTAATAGAGTTGTGCGATAATACACTTTTTTAGGGATACGGAAGGTCCTTACCAAGTGAGATAATTATTGGAATTCGCCGCTTTTCTCAGATTCTAAGTATCGCAGGGAAGCATAAAGAATGAATATGGCAAGAGATTAATAATCGAATATTAATTTTGCCATCTTGGGGGGGTAATTGTTGACATACAAAAATGATAAGGCCCAATTAGATGGCCCGTAGAGTGAATCCCAGTTAAAGAATTCAAGGGATGGATCCAAACAAAACTATGTGGAAGTCCAAGATGGAGTTATGCAATGAAAGCCCATTATCGCCCAAGCCTGATATACGCCGAAATGGTAGAAACCCGTGGTCACTCAAGCTTGAAAGACGCCGAGGTAACGAAGAACCCCCATCACTCAAACTTATGAGACGCTCAAGATCTAGGCGAGAGTAATGTATTATTATTACTTAAAGAGACGAACAGTTTATTGAAACGGTTCATCCCACGATCCAAGAATCCCAGTCGCCAGCAGTTAAATAATGGAAGACATGACAGCGGTTATAAGCAGTTCCTTGACAAGTCACCAATCATGAAGAAAGTTGATAGTTATAGTATGATAAGCAGTTTCCAAGCGATTTTACCAGGAGAAAACTGTCGAACGAGTATAAAAGAGAGGAAAGAGCAAAGAAGAAGGCATCCCGATCAATCAACTCTCGAACAGAGAAATATGTAATTTTCAATTCCTTTATTTTCTTGTCAAACTTTAGAATTACTTCTTGTGCTTATGCCCCTTGGAGGCGTTTTGCTTTTTACAACTTGTAATCTTCATAAATAAAGCATCCCTCGTTGGGACTTTGTCTCAAGATGTTTGTTCCTTACACAATCGTCTTAACCTTCTTTTAATTGTTAGCGACCCATACGTGAAACAAGAACTAATCTACAATTTTACTAATTTTAGGGATCTACGTGCAAATAGTGGAAAATATGGTTTCAAGCGAGAAAAAAAGAGGCTTCGTTGGGATTTTTATAGAAGTTGCGTATTCCAAAAGTTCAAACACAAGTGCTTTTAGGCGATAACAAAAGCTACATGTTTAAATGAAGAAATTGCGAGTCTTGGATCAAATTTTTGGACTTTACATAAAATTCTTTTCATTTGAGTATGAGAAAGTAAAAGTGGAAATTACATCGACACATGTTTTTAAACTATCGTTTGGCTCCCATTATTAGAAATTTTAATGGTTAGAATAGTGTTTCTTGAAAAAAATGTGGTTAAAAATGAAGAAATTTTTTTGGAATTACGTATAAAAAATTTTTATTAAAAAAAAAAGCCACTTTTCTCCCTTCTTCAAACCAAAGCCCAAGTCCAAAGCCACAGTCTCAGATTTACCACACACAAATTAAGCCTTTTCTAGCAAATTTAGAAGCATTTTCAAACCGATTAAGCGAGGCATGCCACTTCACCTTCTTCTCTTGTACTTTTTACTGTGGGTTGCTTTTCTAATCATGTTTGTGTTGTTTGCAAAAGTGGGACAAATCAATTTCATTTTATGAATATGAAGGATTTTCCATCACGTGTTGGGGAAAATGGGGCTCAAGTTGCTGATTTTTCTTCAAGTGCTAATAGTAATAAACCTGCCAAGAATGTGGTAACTTGTGTTTATCAATGTAGATTGCTTGGAAATTCTTGGTGAGGTGGTGCAGTGTGTTTTGGTTAGGTTGGATTGGATTGAATTGGAGTTGTGTAAAAAGGGTTTGTGATTAATTATGTAGATGATTGTAACCAATAAATTGAGTTAATTTGTGAATGTGATCAATAAATTAAATAATTTTTTACCAATAAGTCATATGTGACCTTAAATAATAAATAATTGGTTTTGTGGTGGTTTTTCAAGTTGTTTTATGGTAGTGGGGGTGGCGGCAGTGGCGGTTGGTCACATGTTCATAGAGTGTATGTCATGTGTTGTGTTGATATCTCGTAATGGTGCCGGTGGTGGTCATAGGTCACATGTACCAGGTCACGGGTTATTATGCATAGATCACACATAAATGTCCACGGGTTACAAATTAAATAGAATTGCATAGATCACACATAACAGGTTACAAAGCAAATGTCACATGTCTTATCGCACAGATAAGAGGTCACAAATTCAAGTCCACATGTCACAATTTATATGTTACAGGTGATAGGTAACAATTCACAGGTCACAAGTCTACATGTATCAATTCAACTTTTACATCTTATTGGTGAAAATTTGAATCAAGCATACTGCATTTTAGTTTGTTTCCCTTAATCTTAGTCTTGGAGGTGTTCATCTTCAAATTTCTTAAGGTTTTGTATAGTCCTACTTCCGTCACTCAGGTTAGTTCAGCCATTATCAATTTTTCGGATAGTTTTTGTTTGAGCATCCCTTAGTGGACAACTTTTATGTGGCACAGTTGTGAAGTTGCAAAGTTCTGGAGGCTGGTTTGACCGTTTGTATTCCAAAGCTCAGTGCGTCCAGTTCAAGTTTTTCTGGGTGTTGTCCGCAGTTCTATTGCCATACATTTCTGTGGCAGCTCCATCTTACTTGTCGAGTTTGGTTACAGCCAGTTTCTTGGAATACTGGGTGTTTTATGGTTTTTGGTGACCTGGAATCTGCAGTTTTTCTGGGTTTTTGGTTGGTTGTGAATGCTTCAGCTTCATCATTTGAAGGTGTATCTATTGCTGAAGACTTATTCAAATTTTAAAGTTTGAATTTCAGCTGCTGCTTTCCAGTGTTCACGTGTTTTCTGACAGTCGGGTATTGCATATTGCAAGTGGCCTAATCCTCTACCTGTCCACTTTGGGTATTATTTTAATATTGCGTTATGTTTGTTCAATGTGGGTTCAACTTGGATTGTTGGTCAATAGGTTCTTGCTGTGGGTAATATTCTACTTTATTGTTTTGCCTGTTTCATTATTCTGCACGTGGAGTGGGCCTTTTTCAGTCACTGGTAGGTTGGTGGTTTTTATTTGGACTTAATCCACTCTTTTTATTGGGCCTACATTGGCCAATTCCTAGTTAGGCCTTGTATTCCTAGCCCACATTGAATTATGGGCAAAAATAAAAGAAAACTGCTTGGGGCCAATAAGCCTTTTGGTCCTGTTAGGCGCATAACTTCCATTACTGATGGCTCGACTTCTGTGGCGCCAAAACAACAATGTAAGAAAGGTAAGAATTCTGCTTCTAACGCTATTGGCTCTAATTTGGATGTTCTTAATGCTTCTAAACTAGTTTGTAAAGGACTGTGTGAGGATATCATTTCACCTAGTGTATCCCAAACTCTAGGGGATGTGGACACGAGTTTTGAAAATTCTGAAGATGATCCTCAAGTTGCTAATTCGGATAATGATAGTAGCAATTGTGGTGAGAATAAGGTTGCTCTTTGGGTAAACTTATTCAAAGACAATAGGAATCTTGATGAAGGTATTAAACTTCATTCTACTGTGGATCAGCCTGATATTATTACCTTGGATGATTGTGATGTGGATAACGTCAAGACCTCATGGGGTTATTGTCTTGTTGGCTATTTTGCTGGATGTTTTTCGGGGAAGGCGGCACTCATCCTTATGTATAACTCTTTGAAGGTTGAATACTAATATTTTGTTCATAGTAGTGGATGGTTGATTTTCAAGTTTAAAGATGAGGCATCAAGGTCTAGTGTGTACCAAGGGGGTCTATACCTTGTGTTCGGCAGACCTTTAACGCTGAAGGTCATGCCCCGTTGTTTTGAATTTGATGATAATGAGGTATGCTCCATACCGGCATGGTGAAGTTCCCGGGCCTTCCTTTGGATTGTTGGAATTCTAAAGCTGCTACCAAGGGTAGATTATCGTATGCGTGGGTGTTAGTAGGGATTGATGCCTCCAAGGCACTGGTTAGGTCTGTGGCTATGAACTTTCCTATGGGCAAAGTTACAGTGCAAGTGGTAGAAGAATTTGAACATGAGCCCAAATTTTGTGCAAACTGTAAGATGTTTGGACACACAATCGCAGCGTGCAATGTCAAAAAGAAGGATGCTAAACTGAAACCAGATTCTAGAGGGAAGATGAACCACAACCATGCTGACAACTTGGAGCAGGCCGTTCATAACGCATCAACACAGGTAGTTTCGGCGGCACAGGCAGTTCTAGTAATATAGTTTTGGGACATGGACAACAGGCATAGATGGGTCACAAGTTCATTCCAGTTGTTGGTAAAAAGATAGGTGTGAAAAGAGGCAACACATCATCTGGGTAGAACGCTAATAGTTCAGCTAATGCGTTCAAGGTAGAAGGAAGTGCTAATCAGCAGGGTGTGGTCTCAAAGGCTGGTGATGGTAGAAATACTCATTTGGAAATACCAAATAATGAGAAACTTAAGGACGAAGTGTATGAGAAACGCAATTTACTAAATGCTAAGCATACGAAGAAGGGTATTTCCCTTTCTTCATCATCATGAAGATTGGTTCTTGGAATATAATGGGTTTGAACCATTGATGGGTGCTCCACGCTCACAATATTTATACCACTTAATTCATTATTTTTTTTAATCCTTGAGAGTGTTTTAAATTATTTTTATGTGTGTTTTGATGTTGTGATGTAGATTGATGAAATTGAAAAAAATAAGCAAAAATTGACAAATCTGGAGAAAATAGCTAAATTGTAAGAGTTCCAAAGTTCGGGGACTAAAGTGCAAATACTCAAAATTTGCTTCGAACCTCATGATGAAGATTTGAGAGTGTTAATGGTTAATTGGATGAAGAAAGATGTCGAATGGATCAAATATAACCAAAGAGTGATCACACATCAATTTCCGACAGAAAAAGTTTTGCTCCGGATTTTTAGTCCCATATTGAGACTCCCTTTTGTCACAGTAAACAATAGAATTAGAGGATGATGACTAAAACAAAGTTGTAGCCGTTTGAGTTAACTTTCCAACACATCTTGAATCATCCCAATCGGATATCAGGAGAAATGTTATGATAACAATACTGAAGGAAGGTGCAGTCTGCCATTCTACTCGAATCGCCCAGTGGCGTCCACTATTCTAAAAATCAGCAGCAAGCGCAGTGCCGCAGTGCCCAATCTGGGCACTGAGGGTGCGGGAAAAGTATTTTTATATATTTGGAATATTTTCTTGGCCCAATTCAACCCTAATTCGTCCCTAAACTCCAAACACTATAAATACAACATAAAAAAAAACCCTATTAGGAAGGGAGAATTAAAGGGATGCAAGATTGAAAAACACTAAGGAGACAAGAACAATATGAAGGAAGAAGATTAAAGATTCGTAATCCTAGTTTTTTCTATTCTTTTCTCTATGTGATCTTATATGAATTTTTGTATTCCTGTAGATTATATCATGAGTTAAATTCATATTATAAGGTTTGATGTAGCAAAATTTGAGATTGTGATTTGATGATTCCATAGTTATTTCTATTTGACTTTCCCACATATATTTAATTGTGTCATGATTTTAAAACTTTCAATTACCTGATTAATAATTGAATGAATGCTAGTCAATTCCGGCACTTGAGAGAGGGAAATTTAGGTGTGATCATATGATTGACACAACGTATGTTTTATGGTTTCGAGAGAAAGTATAAAATTTATGAAGTTTACTCCACAAAAGAATCAGAACTTTGATAAATTCTAGACTTTAATTCGGAATAGAGATATTGAGATTGAATTTTAAGATTATTTTCTAGCCGGCACTCGAGAGAGGGGAGAGAAATATATTTTGATTCTTTCTTTTAAATATAGGAAAATCAATTGGAATAATTGGATATCATTGAATCATAATTGAAAGTTAGGTGAAAACATTCCCTGGGCTCTCTCAATTTGATAATTTGCATTCTTAAATTTTGTCACAACGAATCACGTTAGATTAGTTAAAAATTCAATCAATCATTCATTTGTCTAGATAAAATAGAAACTACCCAATTATAGTACTTGGTAGAAATTAAATTACAATCCTTGTGGGTTTGACACTCTTAACCCAATTATTATATTACAAAATTTGACACCGTACACTTGAGGCATAAATTCACATTGTGGAAAACGCGTGACAAGTTTTTGGCGCCGTTGTTAGGGTTTGTTTTATTTGATTTTTACTAATATTATTACCAACTAGCCTTTGTTTTAATTTAGATTTTCTTTTATTTTGTTAATTTTAGCTACTTACTCTGATCTCTTTGGTATTTTTTCAGGTACTATTCAATACTATATGCACGATTCTAACATTGGTAAGAGAGCAAAACAATTGCAATAAGTAATCGATATGGATAAAAACTACGTGCTTGTAGAAGATATCTTTTGTCAGCTTTGCTATGTGATGCATTATACTGAGCACTGTTTGCATACACGCACTGACTTTTATGCAGTAAAGCTTCTAAGGTTCATAGAATATTTAAGATGTTGAAAAGAAGCAATTGACAAATCTGATGAATGCTACATGCCTTTGGGAGATTATGTACCTGACGATTGGGATAGTGACATCACACTTGAGGGACATGGTCCTCCTTTGTTTAACGATAGAGTAATTGCAAAGTACTATAACAAACTTGCCAAGTTGGAAGAGTGCAACATATGTATTTCGGAGTTATTGGAATGAATTGAAAATGTGGAAATACAATCCACTCGAAGGGGTTGAAAATAGAGACTTCTTATTGCTCGTGGACTTAGACTATGAACTGACTATTCTACCTGAAGAAATATCAACTATTGAAGAATGACACAAAGATGAAGACAAATTAATCACAAAGGAACCAAACGAATAAGTGGCAATTAATGAAGATGAATTGAACACACGTTCATTCGACTTCATTAATTGTCCAACAATTGAATTTTTGATTAAGCTTAGGAAGAATAAGAAGTCTACACAGTTGAATTCGAATCAGATGGAATAGATGTTTGAGTTAAGTAACCTTTGTTCTATATATTTAATATCTAAATTTTAATTTTTCAGGAACATGATGTTGCAGAACATCCAAACCAACATTGACAATGAGAAAACGGGATGCATCTCAAGTTTGGGGGGAAAGGTAGAAGAAACATCCACCAACATCAGCATCACCAACACCACAACATCACGGGCAATGCAGAAAATTCAGGGAAGTCCTCCTCACTTTTCTTTAATTTTACATTGGGGACAATGTTCAATTTAAGTTTGGGGGTGTATTATAAATTGTCTAATTGCCTAATTTTTTTTTATTTTGTGTGATTTATGTGAGTGTTTTTTTTAGAAAGAAAAAAAGTGAATTTACTTGTTTTGCATGTTTGTGTGAGTTAGATAGCCTTGTCGGCAATGATGTATATTATTGAGGACATGTGTTAGTTTATGCATCATGAAGATGTTATGTGCTTTAGTTAAATATTTTTGCTTTTTCATGCGAAACGTGAAGCATTTATGCACGTGAGTTGATTGTGGTGTTGTACATGAGTAGGTTGATTCATGTTTATAGGTTGAAATAGAGAACTTAGATGCTAAACCTAGACAACCATTGAACAAGATTCACATCCCTAAATCAAATCTAGGATGTTTCGATGGTCGAACTTTTGTAGGGAGACATGGATGTAGATGTGGATTCCATGTGTACTAATTTGTGTGGACTATATGAGACCAATATGATGAAAATTAGGTGAAAACTTTAAGTTAGAGGTCAATTCTTGAGAATGAGTGTTTAATAAGGGGTATTGCACTAATCATTGCAATAAATAAATAAATAAATAAATAAAATAAAAAATAAAATTGTGAACGACTATAAAAATTGCATTGTGAAACATATGTTCGTAGCCTTTATGACTCGAGTAATTAAGTCTGCAAGAGTTTAAAACCTGATGTCCTAAATTTATCTGACTTGGGAGTTATCGGCCTAACACTCAGTACATGGATCATTTAGAAAGCTTAATGGAGAGATGTCCGCACAAAGGGTGAATAAAAAATTTATATAGCTGAAAAAGCAAGTGTATAAACCAGAAGACGTACCACATATCATGATTAAGCCCCGAAAACTTGTTTTAGAGGATTAGACCTTTGATAAGAGGTTAGTAACTTAGTTGATTCTTGGAAGTTGAAGCAGTAAAAAATAAGGAGAATCCGCATTTGTTGACGTGTTGAACTGCAATTAGTAAAGCCTAACCAAATTTGAGTGGTATAAGAAATTAGTATTGAAATTCAACTTAAAATGCATCCTTGGAAGGAGAAAAGAAAACAAGTTTGGAGGTATGTGAATCCCACGAATGAGGTAAGGAAATACTTGATTTTTAAGGTCGGGAATTGAATCAACTTATAATTGTACATCATTGCACTTGATTCTCCACACACACATGCGCGCGCGCGCACACACACACACACACCTGTTTTACATCGAAGAGGTGAGAAATTAGCTTGTACATTATAACTTTGAATCGGTTCATGAAATTGATGTTATGTTTTCAATCCTGAGCTATGAAGGCAAGATATCTAGCACAATTTATTTTAAGTGATTTTGTTTGTATTCATTTGTTTGTGTTTGTTAGTAATTTTCTTTAGTTTGGTGTTTGCTCGAGGACAAGCAAAATATTAAGTTTGTGGTATTTGATAAGTGCTCCACATTCACGATATTTATACCATTTAATTCATTTTTTTTTTACCCTTGTGAGAGTTTTAGATTGTTTTTATGTGTGTTTTGATGTTGTGATGGAGGTTGATGAAATTGAAGAAAATAAGCAAAAGTTGACAAATTTGGAGAAAATAGGTAAATTGTAAGAGTTCCAAAGTTCGGGGACTAAAGCGCAAAACTTAAAAGTTACGCCGAACCTCATGATGAAGATTTGAGAGTGTTAATGGTCAATTGGATGAAGAAAGAGTGATCACACATCAAATTCCAACCGAAAAAGTTTTGCTTCTGATTTTTAGTCCCATATTGAGACTCACTTTTGTCACAGTAAACAATCGAATTAAAGGATGATGTCTGAAAAGCCCTTTGAGAGTGTTAATGGTCAATTGGATGAAGAAAGATTGATCACACATCAAATTCCAACCGAAAAAGTTTTGCTCCAAATTTTTAGTCCCATATTGAGACTCACTTTTGTTACAGTAAACAATCGAATTAGAGGATGATGTCTGAAGCAAAGTTGTAGCCCTTTGAGTTAGCGTTCAACGTATCTTGAATATTAGGAGAACAAGTTATGATAACAATACTGAAAGAATGTGCAATCTGTCATTTTACTCGAAGACGCCCGCTATTCTGAAAATCAGCAGCAAGCGCGGCGCTGCAGCGCCCAATCTGGGTGCCGAGGGGCTGCCGGGTGCGGGAAAAGTATTTTTATATTTTTGGAATATTTTCTTAGCCCAATTCAATCCTAATTCGTCTCTAAACTCCAAAACACTATAAATACATCATAAAAAAAAAAGAAAAAACCTATTAGGAAGGGAGAATTGAAGGGATGCAATATTGAAAAAAACCAATGAGGCAAGAACAACATGAAGGAAGAAGATTGAAGATCCACAATCCTAGTTTTTTCTATTATTTTCCCTATATTTTCTTATATGAATTTTTATATTCCCATAGATTATATCATGAGTTAAATTCATATTCTAGGGTTTGATGTAGCCAAACTTGAGATTGTGACTTGATGATTCCATAGTTATTTCTATTTGACCTTACCGCATATATTTAATTGTGTCAGGATTTTAAAGCTTTCAATTACCTGATTAATAATTGAATGAATAGATGCTAGTCAATTCCGACACTCGAGAGAGGGGAATTTAGGCATGATCATATGATTGACACAACGTAGGTTTTATGGGTTTCGAGAGAAAGTATAAAATCTATGAAACTTACTCCACAAAAAAATCAGGACTTTGATAAATTCTAGACTTTAATTCGGAATAGAGATATTGGGATTGAATTTTAAGATTATTTTCTAGCCGGCACTCGAGAGATGGGAGAGAAATATATTTTGATTCTTGTTTTTAAATATAGGAAAATCAATTGGAATAATTGGATATCATTGAATCAAAATTGAAAATTAGGTAAAATCATTCCCTAGGCTCTCTCAATTTGATAATTTGCATTCTTCAATTTTGTCACAACGAATCATGTTAGATTAGTTCAAACATTCAATCAATCATCTAGATAAAATAGAAGTTACCCAATTATCGTACTTGGTAGAAATTAAATTATAATCCCTGTGGATTCAACACTCTTAACTCAATCATTACATTACAAAACTTGACACCGTACACTTGAAGCATAAATTTACATTGTGGAAAACGCGTGACAATCATCTCCTGAAACAAAATGGGGTTATTAACTTTATGAATCAATACAACATTGATGTTATAGGTATCTTGGAAACTAAGTTGTGGGAGTCGAAGTTAGATCGGATCATGCGGAATAAATTTGGCAACCTTTTGCAAATCAACAATCTTCCATCTCATCGAGATGGACGTATCTTGGTCTTATGGAACTATTTGAAAGTTGACTTGGAAGTTTTGGAGACTACTCCGCAAGTCATTCATTGTACCCTTACTTGCAAGGTAACGTCTGTTAAATTTTTACTTAGTTTTGTCTATGCATTTCAAACGATTGTTAGTCGTAGACCATTATGGGACAATATTATAGTGTTTGGTTTGGATTGTTCTATGCCTTGATTGACTATGTGTGACTTCAATAATGTACTTCATTTTGATGAGAAAAGTAATGGAGTCGATGTGACCCCATATGAGATAAAAACTTTGCGAATTGTAGCCTCAATGCTGGACTTACTAATATGAGATCTATTGGGTGTTTCTACACTTGGACCAACAATTCTACTTGGTGTAAACTTGACAGAGCAATGGTAAACAATGTTTGGATGCATACGGGGTTTTTTTTATGTTGCATAATTCCTATCCTCTGGATGCCTCTCCAACCATTCACCTTGTATTGTTTCTACTTTTGCATGTGATGAGAGCAAGAAAAAAACATTTAGATTCTGTAAGTGTGGACTAAGCATGAGAACTTCCATGAACTTGTGCAAAGTGTTTGGAATCTTCAGAAATGTGGCACCAAGCAATTCCCTCTTTGCAAAAAATTGAAACGTCTTAAAGGTGTACTCAAAGAGCTTAATGTTAAACACTATGGGCACATTTCTTCTAGAGTCAAGGTTGCCACTAAAGCTTTTAAAGAATGCCAGCCGGTTCTACATGATGATCCTACTAATTCCCATTTGCAAAATGAGGTTGTTCGTGATAAATGCATTTTACACATTTATCTAGGTCACAAAACATGGATTATTGTTGGAAATAAATTGGAAAATAACTTAATTCTATGCAAATTGTGTTTTGTAGGATAATAACGATGAACGTGGTGAAAATTCGGAAAAACAAGCGAAAATGACTAAAATGAAGTAAAATCAAAGTTTGAGGACTCAAGTGAAAATACTGAAATATTGTGTCTATCTCACGATGAATATTTGAGAGTGTTGAGCATCAATTGGATGAGGGAAGAAGCCAAGGATTGAAATATAGTCGAAGTACTATCACATATCAACTTCCAACCGAAAAAGTTATGCTTCGGATTTTCAGTCTCATTTTGAGACTCATTTTTAGCATAGGAAACATTTGAATTTGAAAACTTATACTTCTGGAAGATTTGTAGCCCTTTGAGTTAGATTTCCAACATAATTTGAATCACATTAATCAGATATCATGAATCACATTAATCAGATATCAGGAGAGAAAGATATGATCAAATTACTAAAAACTATCCGACGAAGAAATTTATAACTATGCGATCGCATTGTTATAAATCCATGCGACCGCGTAGAAGGCTTCAGAGATTTTCAGAGGTAAATTTATTGATCTATGCGACTGCATTCAACATAACTATGCGGTCGCATAGTATAAAACTGGGATGAAAATTCTGATTTCCTATTTTGATTGAAACACCTATGGAAACAAATATTGGGTCGTATATAAAAATCCTAGGGCCATCCAGAATTGGGGAAGGGGGGGGGGAAGATTTTAGAAGACTTTTGAGAGCAAAAAAGAAGAGGAACACAAAGAAAAACTCAAAGAACACAAAGATTCAATTCAAGATTTATTTTGTATTAGGAGATTGATGAACTATGTAATTTGATTTTTATTTCTTAGTTTTACATTCTTGACAATCAACACATGTTTTGGGATATTTGAATGATTTATATTATTTTCTTTTCTCCACAATTATATTGCAAATGATTGTGTGAATTTGGTGGCTTATTTCATACATTCGAAAGAAGGGAAATATGTTCGACATATATGAATCGTCATAGGGTCCGATAGTGGATAGAAATGTACTACTATACCTTATGTAAATCTTTAAGTGTTCATAAATCCATTAATACATTTTTATATGTTCGCATTCATCATAGAGATATAGTTGTGTCACATATTTGAATAGGTTTAAATTTACTCGAGATAGACTGTTAAATAATTTAAGAGCATTGATTCTTCATTATTCCAACCGTATGTCAATGTGTAAAGCTAGGTTTAAAAAGATTATTACATGGGAATTCGTGATCCTAGTACATTCATCACATATTAGAAAACACTTCAATTTACATTCATTGCCAAATTGCATTTAGGTAATTCATTCATTCATACTTGCATACTTTTCATTAATTTCGTTATAATTGCATCAAAACAAACACTCAACTTTTTATAGTTTCGGTTAAGGTCACATTAATTAGAATTAGAACTAATCAATCCTTGTGGGAACAATACTTGGACTCAAAATCCATTTTACTGCTTGTCAACGAATCGTACACTTGCGGTGGTTTTTATCCGAAACATATTTTCGTACAACAGCTCTCTTGAGGAAAGAAGATATGAATCTTTGTGAAGCGGAGAAAAGTTTTTTCTTTCAACAAGCGAAGTGTACATACTTGAAGAATAGTGATAAATGCACTAAATTCGTCCACTCTATGGTGAAGAGAAACATCAAAAGAAACTTCATTGCAGTTGTTCTAAAAAAAGATGGTTCATATACCTCTTCACAAAAAGAGGTGGCTGATGAATTTGCACATGCTTACAATCAATTGCTTCGGAAAGACAGCACCATTTTGCCATTTGTCGCTGAAAATATGATGTTTGGGCCTACTTTACCCTAGGAGCATGCCACATCACTTATTCGGGATGTTTCTAGGCAAGAAATTAAGGATGCATTATTTACCATTGGTGATGACAAGTCACCCGGCCCGGTTGGTTATTCCTCTTGTTTCTTTTAAGAATCTTGGAACATTGTTGGTGATGATTTTATGAGTGATATTGAAGAATTCATTTTCTTCAAGATCCCTTCTCAAGCAAGCTAACCATACCATTATTGCCTTAGTCCCAAAGGCCAATCATTCTACTTTGGTGGGTGACTATAGACCTATCACTTGTTGCAATGTTTTCTATAAAGTGATCACTAAGATACTTGCCTCTCAGTTGGGATCTACTCTTGAGTCCATTATTGACACAGCTCAAGCCGCTTTTGTGGAAGGTAGAAGCATGATGGAAAATATTCACCTTGCTCAAGAGCTTTTGAAACAATATAATAGGAAGAGGGTCTCCCCTAGATGCCTTCTTAAAATTGATTTAAAGAAGGCCTTTGACTTGGTGAATTGGGGTTTCCTTAAGAACGTGCTTGAGGGATTGAACTTCCCTACCAAATTTATTGATTGGGGTATGGAATGTTTTACAACACCTATATACTCTATTATTCATAATGGTGGTCTCCATGGATTCTTTAAAGTGAAAAAAGGTCTTAGGCAAGGTGACTCTCTTTCTCTTTTTTTGTTTGTCGTGTGCCTTGAATATTTTTCTAGAATGTTAAAGGGAGCTACTGACAATAGTGATTTTACGTTCCATCCCAAATGCGCTCCTCTGAAGATTACGCACTTGGCATTTGCCGATGATTTGATGCTCCTTGCTAGAGGTGATGCTACTTCGGTTAGTATTTTGATAAATTGCTTGGCTGATTTTAGCAACATGTCAGGGCTAAGGATGAATGTTGACAAGTCAAACTTGTACTTAGCGGTGGTTTATGGGCAAGAAATGGAGGAAATTCATGAGATTGCTAGCATCCCCAAAGGATCCTTGCCTTTTCGCTACTTGGGTATTCCTCTTGCAGCTGCAAAACTGAAAATCAGCTCTTATGATGCACTCATCAACACAATCACAACTTATATTGGTGCTTGGTCTAAGGCTTCTTTATCTTATGTGGGAAGAACAGAGCTTGTGAACTTTTGGTTATCTATCTTTCCCATTCCGGCCAAGGTCATTTCTAGAATCATTACTCTTTGCCGTAACTTTCTTTGGAGATCCAACAAACTATTAGTTGCGTGGAGCAATATTTGCCTACCCAAGGTAGAAGGTGGACTCGAGCTTAGGGATATCAGAAGCTGGAATTCTGCACTACTTGTAAAAACACTATAGAACATTCATTGTAAGAAGGATACTTTGTGGACCAAATGGGTTCATTAGGTATATCAAAAAACTGTTGGATATTAGAGATTGCATTACTAGGGCCGAACGCACCACCTAAGGTGCTATTAATAAACTGTCCAATTGGACATTTCAGGGGAGATTTTGCATAGCTGATGCGTATGAATATTTTAGGCCGAGAGGAGTCAAGGTAATTTGGGCCAGCTGTGTTCGGAATACATATGCTACTTCGAAGCACGTCTTTATCATGTGGTTGGCTGCCATGTCTAAACTGCTAACTAAGGACAAATTGCATTATTTACAGATCGACCGCAAATGCGTCAATGCTTGGATGAGACTACATGTCACCTATTTTTCAACTGCCCATTCAGCCGAACAGTCTGGGAAACTATCCGTGCATGGGTGAGTATTTGCGGTCCATGTATACTCTTCCTAGTGCAATGACATGGATTAAAAAGGAAAGCCGGGCCACATCTTGGCATAACAAAGCTAAACAGATTGCACTTACTACGACCGTTTACCACATTTAGACGACAAGGAACATAAAGACTTTTGAAAACCTTACACCACAAGTTGATAGTGTTGTTCGACGAATCAAAACATACGTATACAAAGTCGTGTTTTCTTTGTATCCGAATGTTTTGATTCATTGAGAGTCATTAGCTATTGGTCACTAATCCATATCGTTTGTACATCCTTTTTCTTTTGTTTTCTTTTGTTTGCTCGGATATGCCCGGAGTAGTTGTGTATCCCATATGATTGATGTTTTGCCCAAAAATGCCCGGTGTACTTGTATATGATTTTTTATCAATGAAAATTTATATTTACTGATAAAAAAAAAAAAAAAAAGGGAATTGATCGCATGCCATTTGATTAATATCACATGTAATAGATCAATATCCAAAGGCCGCCAAGAAAATTGGTCACGGGCCATTGGATCAATATCTTAAGTAACAGTTTACATGTAGTTTAAATCACACCACAAAAAAATTATAAATTTACACTGAATCTGATCCATCCACAATCGCCATCTCCACCACCACTTATACAACCATCGTCATCACCACCCACCAACAATCACCCACAAAATAAACACTCACCCGTTTGTTTTTTTTAAAAAAAAACATCGTTTGAAACTATAGCTAAACACGTAAATATGTTTAGTCTAAAACATGGACAATAACACATTAACAATTTAAATCTAAACTGTCATCAATTAAAAATCCATCCAAAAATATTATTATTTAAAATCAATTTGAATTCAATTTAAAACTATTATTTAAATCAATTTAATATTTAAACACACAAACTTTTAATATCAAACTTTTGTAAAACAACATCTGTCATTTAAAAAAAATGGTGAACAGTGACATGAGGCCGTCACTATTCACGTGAACAGTAACAAATTATATAGCAGTGCGGTGAACGGTAATGCGTACTGTTAGACACTGTTCACTCGAACAGTCCCGACACTGTGAACAGTACGTGAATTTTTATTTTTGTTGAATCTATAGGAAAGTAGACCTTTATACTGATACTAAACTGTAACATGCCAACATTTCATAAACCTTGAAATGTTATCAAAATTCAATTTTCTTTGTATCAAAAGCGGACAATAAAATAATATTCTTTAATTAAAAAACTTAACTGGAATATTTATAAATTTAAACTAATCACAAAAATATTGTATCGTTAAGAAAATAACATAATCACTAATTAAATAACGTGCATTTAAACAATTAAAACTAACTAATAAATTAAAGGAAAAAAAACTTAATGTTTTTATATCTTTAAATCCTCTTGGCGGACGCACCACCATCTCATCATAGTCACAATTGATCCGAACTAACGTGTAATTTTTTGTAAGAGTGAGTATTTAAAAATACCCAATAAGATACGTGTAGTTCCCATTCGCAATTATATAACAATAAAATAAACACTTCATACCACTTTTCTCTTATGAAGTATATTGGTGACAAAACGATACACCCATCTTAGATCATTTAAATTCCCGTAAGATTTCTTATCTCTTAATAAAGAATTCGAAAGTCCACTAGCAATTTATGCATGAATTACTGGATATAAAAGTATAAGGAAAGAAACAACTTGCACGAAAGTATCTTACCTTGATTTTGAAATGTTAAAAAGAATAAAATCTTGCACGTAAAAGTTCTCCTATTATTTTTCTATACTTTTTCCTCTCATTCTCTCTCTACCATGGTTCTCTTTATTTTCCGTGATAAAATAATGAGAATTCCTACAGTATTTATAAATAAAATTCTCAATTGAGTTTGTATACAACTAGAATTGAAAAATAGTGTAATATAAAGAATTTGAATAAGAATTGATTTCAAATAATAGAATTATGATTACTTTTAAACTTTATCCAATAACAAAAAATAATAATAATAATAATAATTTCATTATCAAAATCAACTTTATCATCTCTCTCTCTCTCTCTCTCACACACACACACACGGCCAAGATGGAGAAATTGATTTGGGTTAAAAATTATTTAAAATTTGATTTATCCTTGTTTTCTTTCAGTTTGGTCTAACTTATTGTGTTTTTATCCAAAACAACTTTTTCTCAAGTCGAATACTTCTAATTATTTACGAGCTATCCAACGAGTCCAATATTTATATACTAAAACTCGCCCTATCAAAATATAATTATTTGACCCAAAAATAAAATTAATTTTTAAAACCTATTTCATTTTAATCCTTATTTTTAAAAAAATATATTAACACATAGCATATAAAACAAATAAAAATTTTATTCTATAAAATTTTTGGAGTGTTACAGTTTTGCTACCAAAATCTACATGACAGTTAATTCATTCAGGGATGAGGGAGGAGGATAGGCTATCACATAGCTTCTTGTTGTCAATATTGTTCGAAGATTGAGACTATCACACATATCTTCACAGGAAGCACTACCTTTGACCAGGTATGGCAACATTTTGGTGACATATTTCAAGTACCTATGTGGTCAGGAAAGGGAGTCAGAAATTGATACCAGAGATTAAGATATTTTAGCTAGTATGTTCGTTATTATCACATCTGGACTATCATTTCTCGATTAATTTTTTAGTTTCTATGGATTGAGAGGAATGATGCGAAACACAAGATTCGTGTGGTCTCTATATAGATTATCTGGAGGGTCTATCGCGTGATTTCATTTCTCCATACGAGTCGATTGTTTTGACATATACATTGGTGGGAGATCTAGCTCTTGCTCACATATTTGGTATAACTATGACTTTTCCTTTCCCATTACCTCCTATAGTGGTTCTTTGGCGCACTCACCAGTGGGATCTTACAAGCTCAACACTGATAGATACGTCTAGGATGGATTTGTATCAGGCCTTTTTCTTCTGCTTATCGTACTTGCATGATTTTGGAAGCAGAGCTACAAGCCCTTTTGGATGGGATTCTTCTTGTTAGAAAAGTGGGGATCTTAGATATTTGGGTTGAGGCTGACTTAATTGTAGCTATCCACTGCATCACTAAGGGTGGAGAACTATGGGGTGGTTCAGAGTACTTTCAGAAAAATTAGACACATAATCTCTTTTGATCGTGATACGATCCCATATCTACCATGAGGAAAATCAGGTTGCAGACTCACTTGTTTCATAGGGTCAGGATCAGCACCGCTACCAGGAATATGGATCACATGACCTACCTCGACAGCTTAGGGCACTAGTATAGATTGATCAATATAGATTGCCCAGCTTTAGAGGTTTATAGCTTAGATTTCATTTGCTTTTATTGTATAGGGAGTAGAATTCCTTATTTACTATTTCTATACTTCTTATACATTTGTTGCTTTTGGAGGTTAGGTTTACTCCCCTTCTTTCCCTATACTCTCGATTTTTTTATGATGTATACATGGTTGGGGAGTCCTAACTCCCATCAACCATTCTTAGTATAGCATAAAAACTTACTAAGAATGTGTGGATGTCTTTGCTAAAAAAATTCAAAGAAGGCCATGTGCTACTAATGGTTTGTCCAAGTATATAGAAGCTCATCTACAAAGACGTGAGTAAAGCCGAGATCTATGGGCTATGTCACCCATACAAAAATCAAGGTATAGAGGTGTTATAACCTACTGTAGAACTGAATACAAGGCAATTAGCCTCTTTGTTAATAGAAAGCACCCCCATTTCGCATCTTGTAAGAGATATTTAATACAAAATCCTCCTATGATTGAGTGATGTCACATCTCTACATCAGGCACCTAAAAGGTTAACTTGTTAGTCTATATTTTGGAGGGCAGACCTAGGCATTAGTGCGGCTACTTTTCAAAGACATTAAATACCACTAAGTCTATAATTAATGGAATGACACCTATGAAAAGATACCTTAGGCATTACGATGAGACCTCGTGTCTTTTCATCTAAAGGTGGCAATTCTTTCTGTTCTACTCTAAAAGCTCACACTTAGTGCCCTTTGAAGGTAATTCAACTTTACACATTCAACGTAAGGTTGCTTATTTTCTTGTTTCTATTCTTTTTCAAACCATCGATGTTCGTACACTAATGTAGCTCACGTATTCCAATCATCTTACACCCAAATATACTCATTCTTTTAACAAACTTAACCATCATAGTGCTTATGACCAAATTCTTTACCATTGGAAAAAGACTTCTCATGTTACTAACAATTTGTCCAAATGTACAAGAGCTCATCTATGTAGATATGAGTGGAGCTGAGATTTGATGGCCACGTCACCTGTGCAAAATCACAGTTTTCATCAACCTGTCTATTTTTCAAAGCCTCATCCTATTGCAAGGACCTCACATCTGCTTCACAATTTTTATCAAACTGTCAATCTCTTAGAGCGTCATCCTCATGCAAGCACATCGCTTTTTCATCACAACTTTCATCAAGCTACCTATCTTTCAGAGCTCATCTTCATACAAGAACCTCACGTTTGTATCACAGCTTTCAACGAGCTATCTAACTTTATGAGCTTCGTCCTCACGCAAGGACCTCGCCTCTTTAACACATCTTTTATCAAACTACCTATCCTTCAGAACATCATCCGCATAAAAAGATCCTGCCTCCTTATACAGCTTTCATGAAGCTGCCTATCTTTCAGAGCCTCATCCTCATGCAAAGATCTTGCCTCTACATTAAAACTTCATCAAGCTGCCTATTTTTTAGAACATCATCCTCTATGCTAGGACCACGCCTTTACAATTCATCGATTGCATATATGCTCCACAAGTTGGTAAAATCACTTGTAGACTTTAAATCCACGAATGAGTGAATATCCCTGCCTGAACTTGGGAGGCTATTGTGTTGTGTTCAAACGTACAACTACAGCCTAGTGAAAAGAAGGAAAAATGCTCCACACAAATACATTACTTTGACAATGAATCACCCCGCAAATCTATAATCTACTCAACCTAAAAAGTCCATGTACTTTATAAATATCTATACATGAACTTGGAGGACTATTGTTACCCTTCTTCGAATGAGACTTAAATTACAAACACGTTGATATCAACTAGCAAGCCTAATTAGGCTTATACTCCACATCAATATCATACATGGCTGAGATGAGGCCATGTATAAGGTAGTTAAAGTGATACATCACTTCTACCGCGCGTTATGTAAAGATCGACCCTCCTTGAGCTACACGAGGTGTCATAACCTATTGTAGAATAGAATCCAAGTTAATTAGCCTATTTGTTGATAGAAAACACCTTCCACTTCACATTTTCCAAGAAAATTTTGTAAAAAAATTCTCATTGATTGATGTGACATCTCTATAGCAGGTGCCTAAAAGGTCAACTTGTCGATCTATATTTTAGAGAATAGTCGTAGGCACTAGGGTGGCTACTTTTTAGAAACATTAAATGACACTCAACCAATGATTGATGGAATGATACATAAGAGAAGACATCCCATCCATCATGATGAGGCCACGTGTCTTTTCATTCAACGATGGACATTTATCATCTTCTACTATAAAAGCTCATGCTTAATACCATTTGGATGTAACGAAATTTTATACAATCAGAGTAAGGTTGCTTACTCTATCATTTCTATTATTTTGTAAGCCCTTGTTACTCACTGTATCAAGTCTTTCGATAATCACACACCCAAAGATACTCATTTTATTGATTGACTTGACGTTGGAGTGCTCGCGACCGCCTTTCTTATCACTAGAGAAGACCAAATGGTACTCATGGTTCGTCTAAGTGTGTAGATGAGCATCTACATGGATGTGAATAAGGTCAAGATCTATTGCCATGTTACCCGTATAAAATTCGAGGTGGCGAGTTGTTATAACCTAGTGTAGGAAAGAATACAAGCTAATTAGCCTCTTTGTTGATAAAAAAACACCTTCCACTACATCTCTTATATGACAAATTTAGTACAAAATCCTCCTATGATTGAGGGATGAGACATCCAACCTCAGGCGCCAAAAAAGGTCAACTTGCTAGTCTATGTTTTAGAGGATAGACCTAGGTACTAGGGTGGTTACTTTTTAGATACTTTAAATACCACTCAATCTATGATTGATAAAATGACACCTAAGAGAAGATGCTTCGACCATTATGATGAGGCCACACGTCTTTTCATCTAAAGGTGATAATTGCTTATTGTCTACTCTAAAAGCGCACACTTACTGTCATTTAAAGATAATTCAATTTTATACATTCAAGGTAGGGTTGCTCACTCTCTCATTTTTAATATTTTGCAAACCACCAGTGTCCGTATACTAATGTGGCTCACGTCTTCCAATCATATTACACCTAAGTATACTCATTCTATTGATTAGCATAATCATTGAAGTGCTCATGGCCACTTCCTCTACTACCAAAAAAGGTAACGCAACAAAAGGTCTGTCCAAGTGTGTAGGAACTCGTTAACGTGAACATGAATAGAGTCAAGATCTATTAGGTACATCACCCATAAAAATCACAGCTTTTAGCATGCTACCTATCTTTAGATCCTCATCCTTATGTAAAGACATTGCCATTGCATTACAGCTCTTATCAAACAACCTATCTTATAGAGTTTAATCCTCATGCAAGGACCTTGCCTCTGTATTGCAGCTTTCATCAAGCTTCCTTTAAAGCCTCATCTGCATGCAAGGATCTTGCCTCTGCGTCACAACTTTCATCAATCTGTCTATTTTTTTTTTTACCTTTTCCTCATGCAAAGACCTCTCATTTGCATCGAAGTTCTCATCACGCTACTTCCCTATCTTTCAAAGCATCTTTCTCATGCAAGGACATCGCATCTACATCAGCTTTCATCAAGCTGCCTATCTTTCAGAGCCTCGTCCTCCATGCTAAGACCTCACATTTGCAGTTCGTTGCTTGCATAGCTACTCCACAAGGTATTAAAGTTACTTCTAGACTTTAAATCCACATATTTTAAGAATATCCATGCATGGACTTGGGGGACTATTATGTTGTGTTCAAATGCACAACTACTACCTAGCGAAAGGAAGGTAAAATGTTCTATGCCAATGCATCACTTCGATAACGAATCACCCTGAAAATGTATAATTCGCTCAATGTTTGACAATTTTCGTAAGTGTAGGGGATCGTTGACAAGTAATAAATGTGATGAGAAGAGTTATCGTCCCACAAGAAATAAATTTCAATTCAAGTGTACTAATCTTATATTGAATTCGAAGAATATAAATACAAGAGATTTTTTTTCTTAATTATTCTAAGATATGGTAAAAAGTGCCCATTTTTATCAAATTATGGATGAATGTATTGGATTTCGATTTCGCCTGTTGTTATCTACTTTTATTGATTATGCAATCTAGTCGTATTCATACATTTTTTACAATCAATAAAGTTATAATATATAATTTTCTTTTCTAAAATAAATTAAATCTATTCTGATCACGATCCGATCCCATTCATAGTTCCAATTCGAATTAGTACACAATAAATTATATGATTATCTATATGATTCCACACGCGATATTATTATTCCTAACATTTATTGCCCGTGTTAACCTTGCCGTATTCTAAACTTATTGTAAACTTTTCAACAATACAACAATCAATTAATTATCTAATATTTAGTACAAAATTAAATAATACAATGGGAATATAAAATTAATCAAGAAACACAATAAATTACTAAATTACTAATCTCGGATTAAAATAAATAAACAATATGGTTCATCTTCATCAATACAATTAAATGTCTAGCCTAACATAATTTCATATACAAAATAAGTATGAAAAGGTGTCACCGAAATCATGAAAGAATATAAAAGATCTTAACCTTCAATTCCAATATTGAAAACTTAAATTTCTTGATGTAAATGGCCTTCAATTCTTGCTAAATTTGATATTCTCCACCAAAATATATGATTGGCCTCTTGGTCTTGATGAAATTCATGATATTAATGTGTATTAAAAGGCTAGAGAGATATATTCAATGTTTTACCTGAGTTATGTATTTGTAGAAGTCAAAAATTAGGTTAAAAAAATAGATTCCAATTGAATTTTAATCAAAAAAGAAAAATTGGCACGTCAAATGAAATTTTGCCTCACGAGCACGCTGCCTTTTTCAATGCATGCATGTTTCCCAAGGCATTTGGCCTCGGGTTTGAAAAAATTAGTGCTCGTGAGCGCCATAGAAACCCTCGCCTTTCGCACGTTTTATCTTTGAGCAGCAGTCAGTATAGTTTTCATAACGTTTTCTTCCAATATCCGATTGAAGCGATTTAAAGTGCATTGTAAAGTTAACTAAAAGGGATGGAATTATTCTAGAAATATCAATTTTCTAATTTCAATGTTTTCTATGCCAACAATGAATCTCAATCCGAGGCTGGAAATTTGAAGCATAACTTGTGAAACTGAAAAATTGATTATGTTTCAAATTTTCATTCCTTTGACTTCTAATTCCTTCCAATTCATCCTATGTGATCTTCAATCCATCTTTTCGTTGTTCAAATTAACTATTGATTATTTACAATTGGTCCCCCAACTTTTGATTTTCTTCATTTTTGCCCATTTTTAGTTTCTTTTATCCAATTCCATCATTTGCATCGAGTTGCACCTAACAAACGAAAATATATACATAGGCCATAATTCATCAAGATTCACAACAATTAATTTCATTTATCGACCCAAATTAGTGTATAAAATACACTTATCAAACATCCCCAAACTTAAACAATTATTTATTCTCAAACAAAATATAATTTAACTTAAACTAATTTTTTTAACAAACATAGTTATATAATCTGCCGTTGGTCTCAATATTGGAATTTACATATCAAACCTATAAATAACTTCAAAATCACAATGCTGAACTCAACTTTACTCATCCAATGCAAAACCAACATGTGTTTGAAGATTCACATAGAGTATCTTAAATTTATTAAGTGATTCAAATCTTGACCTTCAATGATCAAATTTATCATTTCTCTCGTAAGATACACAATCCAAAATTATTCTTTTTAACTCTTTTCTTAGGGTCTGATCTAAGGTTGAATGCATATGCTAATCCCCATCCTCTCTAGTTTTGTTAGATTTTACTAATTGTAGCTCAACACATCAACAAATGAGGATTTTTCTTATTTTGACCGCTTCAACCTCCAAGATTCCACTTAGCTAATAATCTCATGTCTAATGTTTAATTATCTTAAACAAGTGTTTGGGGATTAATCAAGGCATGTAACATGTTTTCTACTTCACGCACGTGTTCTTTTTAATTTTGTTGTGCGTATTCTATTTTATGCACTAGCTTGATTCCTTTTTTGCGTTTTCTTTTTGGGGGTTTTTATTAAATGTTCTCATTAGGATCTTTCATAGGGTAGATACACATCATAGTGCAACTTAATCCTCTTTTATACAATGATTAGTGCAATACCCCTTATTAAAACGCTTATTCTCAAAAACTGATATCTAACTTACGATTTTCTCTTAATTTTCATCTTATTGGTCTTAAAACAATCCACATAAATTTTAACACACATGGAATTCACATTTATCTCAATGTCTCCCTACAACAGCTGAATCATCTCCAAACTATCCTAGAATTGGCTTAAGAATGTATAATTTAGTGGCTGTTTTGGTTTAGCATCTAAGGTTCACTATTTTCAATCTATTAAAATTTTTGAATCAGACTAATCCTTAATGATGCCAAATATAATTTTTATACTAAAAAATATCAAGTTTCACATTAATAAGCATAAATCAACCTAAAGTAGTAATAAAGCTTAAAATAACTATTTTTTTTTTCACGCGAACAAGCACAAAAAATAGTAAAAATCAATACATACTCGATATTTCCTACCCCAAACTTATGATAAACATTGCCCTCAAGGTCTAAAAATATAACAAGTAATATATAAAAAATTAAGGGCAAAGAAAGGAATTAAGTACTCACCTGATATAAATCTGAAGATGGTGGATAAACTAGATTGATAGTGTTATATCACTTGCTATGTCTTTTCCCTTGTTTAGTATAGGTTTGTGTTTTCAGGTGTCATGTTTCTTCAAAATAAGTAGAAATTAATCATCATATGGAACAATTCACAATAAACTCAAACACAACCTATAGGGAAATATGTGGATGGAGATACCCTAACTACTAAAATGAACAAAAATTAATAATAGATTATTCTAGAAAGAAAAATAATTAAAAGGGATTAAAATTGGATTGTATCCCAATCAACATTTGTTTATAGTCCCTGACTTGACTTTGATGCTTTAGCTATTCATGGTGGCTTGAAAAGAGAGATTTATCCTTGCATCGACTACAGTAACATATATTTTTCGATTCATCTCTAACCTTTCAAGTTATAGGGTTTTCATTATCGTCCCTCATTGTTCCGACCAATCCACCAACTCCTTTTTTTGTATCTATGACTTCCCCAATCATTTTCTTCATGATTAATCATTTTTCATTCATCAATGGAAGGTGTTTGCCTGAGTGGAGTATTTATGGTGAAACTTTGTTATTTTTCTTCCATCCTCAAGATTATCTCACCATTTTCAAAAATCATTGATGCTCGTTCAGATGTTAAGAATGGCCTTCTGAAGTTTACTGGCATGTGTTAATCTTCTTCTATATCAAGAATGATGACATCAAGTAAAAATATGAGATCTACTCCTCTTATGAGCATATCTTCAACCACTCCATAAGGATGCTTAAGTAACGTGTCAACCAGCTATAACATTACTGATGTTGCTTTTGGATCTCCCAATCCTAATTTCCTATAGATATTCAAAGGCATCAGATTAATACCTATTCCAAAAGCAATTAAAGCAGTTATACTATGTGAATTTCCTATAAAGGTAAAGTAAAACCCCCTGATCTTTTAATAGGAGAGAGCTTTTGTTGTGGATTGCGCTACACTCTTTAGGAGGGAGCTTTTTCTTCTTTGTCAACGTCTCTTTTAGAAACTTCATGTAGTTCAAATTTGTAATATCATATTAATGAAGGGAACATTGATGTGAAGTTGCCCTAGGGCTCCCAAAACTTCTTGAATTATTTCTCCAGCTTATTGTTCTATAACTTTTGAAGAAAATGGGATTGGAGGTGTATGTTTATTAACATGAATAGTTCTCTTAACATTGATGTGAAGTTGTCTTAAGCTTCTTTTCGATTAATCTTTGCTAATTTTTCAGACTGAACCACTTGTTCTTTGCCCGTGGTAGGAACCGACTCTCCTTGGTCCTTTTCTTCTTTACACTGATTTTCAGTAGTTGAACTTCACTTCTTGTTGTAATTGCCTAAATTTATTCCTCTTTTGGTTGCCTTTGAAACATTTAAGGGAATGGAATACACTACACATAAGCTCGAATAGAGATATCAGGCTTGATTGATGGAGTCTCAACAACTTCATATTCCACAACTTTAATTGCTACTATATGTTCTCATCAGTTCTTTTTTTGTGTTGCTTGGCAAGGTACCATATGTTCTATTGGCCAATGCAATTGACATCTATCCTATCTGAATTTCCAATTATTTTTATTGCTGCCCACGATTCTACAAATTAATCTCACTCTTAGCAATGTAGCGAGCTTCTAATTCTCTGATGATGGCTTCTTCTTTTGTTGTTGATGAAATCCTGGTTGGTTACCCTAAATCTGATTTTCCTAACACTGATTATTAATCCATTAAAAGTTTGGATGATTTCTCCAACCTCGATTATAGGTGTTGTAGTAAGGTTTGTTCTGCTACCTTTGAAAATTATTTGCATATTGTACCTCTTCACACTAAGAAACGTACGTAAAGGTTAAATGACAGCTTGCAGTTATATGACATACCTCGTGGCCCCGACAGAATGGTGCTGGTAGGTGCACTATGCTCACATTCTAAGTTATGTTGTCCAATTTCTTTATTATTAATTCCATGCATCTGTTTTGTGAATACTCGCTGTTTTTCTCAGAGTTTCCTTTTTCTGAAGCATCAGCTATGTTACAATATTTAGGTCATAGGCTTGAATAGAATATGTAGATCTTAGAGTTTTAGGAATGTCTGAATTGGGGCACTTTCGAAAGTAATCTTTGAATCTTACCCACGTTATTAGGTAGCTCTTGAGATCCTTTTGTTTGAAAGTATGGAATTCATTTCTGATTTGATGGACTCGAGAAGATGGGAAGAATTTCAAGGTGTACCATGTCATTTAATAAAATGATGCTCCCAGGAAGAGTGAGTGTAACCATTCTCGTGTGCCTTCTTTCAAAGCATGAGCGTATATGCATAGTTGAAAAGCGTCGTGACATGCCCTCATGACTGATCACCTCGCACAACATCAATAAGTCTTGAATATGTTCATGGTGATTTTTAGTTGGTTTTCCGAAGAACCTGATGTCCTAGTGATTTTGAAATAATTTAATGAAGTCAGGTCTAATGTGGAAGTTGGCTTATCCAAAAGGTGGATATATGATAAGTAGTTGTATATGAGCAAACATGAGAATCACATAATCCCGTACTAATACTTTACTATCGTTGGCAATTGCTCATGGTGAAACCGTCAGTGCTAATGGATCTGGCAGTAACTAAATTTGATTTTGATTTTGATTTTCTGTCATTTCTTTTGCTTCTCTTTGTTCTCTTCATCATTGTCGGAAGGTTCTTTCGATCTCGGATACAATGATAAGATCTCGATTTCTTTAATATCTTGCTAAAACAGGAGAGCTTATGTGTATAATAGCCTAAAACAAAATAAAAGAAAATTTGAATCCTATATAAACTATTAAACTCAAATTAAATACTTTATTCCCCAGTAATGGCATAAAAAACTTGTTTGAACAATTCTCGCAAGCGTAGGAAATCGTTGACAAGTAATAAATGTGATGAGAGTGGTTATCGTTCTACACGAATAAATTTCAATCTAAGTGTACTAGTCTTGTATTGAATTCAAAGTAGGTAAACAAAATATATTATTTTGAATTGTAATTATTCTAAATTCTTCTAAGAAATAGTAAAAAGTGTTTATTTTTATCAAATTATAGATGATTGTATTAAATTTCAAATCCGCTTGTTGTGACTAGTTCAGTTCTTGATTATACATTTTAGTTTTATTCATGCATTCTTGTAATTCGATAAAACTATGATATATAATTTTCTATTTCAAGATAAATTAAATTTACTCTAATCATGATTTGATCCTATTCCTAGTCAAAATTTGAATTAGTAGAAGACATTAAATTATACGATATTTAAATGATTGCACACCCGATATTATTATTCCTACCATCTATTGCCCGTGTATTACCCTTGTGTTCTAAACTTATTATGAGATTTTCAACACTACAACAAGTAACTAATTATCTAATTGTTAGCTACATAATTAAATAATGCAATGGGAACGAAAAATTAATTAAGAAGCATAATAATTAACTAAACTACTAGTTTTGAATTAAAATTAAAAAAAAAAAACATGATTCATCTTCATCCAATACAATTAAGGGTCTAGCCTAGCATGATTTCATGTGAAGAATTATGAAAAGACGTCATCCGAATCATGGAGGAATGTAAAAAATTTTAATCTTCAATTCCAAGGTTGAAATCTTCAATTTCTTGTTAATAGCCTTCAATTCTTGCTATGTTTGATATTTTCTCCCAAAATATATGAATTAACTTCTTGTTCTTGATAAATTTTATGATACTAATATGTATTAAGAGGTTAGAGAGATGTATTCAATATTTTGCCCAAGTTCTATAGTTATAGGAATCGAAAATTAGGTAAAAATCATGTCCAATTTGGTTTCCAAAAGAGTTTTAAACAAAAAAGGAAAATTGGCCCCATCAAATGAGATTTTTCTTACATGAGTACGCCATCTTTTTCACCACATGCATGTTGCCCAAGGTAATTGGCCTCGAGTTGAAAAAATGAGGGCTCACTTGTGCTATTCAAGCGGTTTTATTTCTAAGCAGCCATCAATATTTTTATCATGACTTCCTTTTCTGGCATCAGATTGAGGCAATTAAAAGTGTGGTAGAAAGTTAACTCAAAAGGCTATAATTATTATAGAAATATCAATATTTCAATTCGAACGTTTACTATTTTAAGAAATAATAATTGCAGCAACGAGCCCAAACCTTCGAGTTTTTTTCAAACTTTACCATAACCTTCAATTTGTGTTATCCATAATCTCAAACCTTTCAAAATTCGCACATGGGTCCAAATGGATGGAAACCATTGGTTGATAAAAAATAAAAAAATAAAATTTTAAAAAAAGTCGACTTCAATCTTTTTTGACCAAATTAAATGGATAAAATGGTAACTTTGCATTTTATAGACAATAAGTTAGAAATTAAAATTAAAATATATAAATAAATATATAAACCCACCATCTTCCCCACCGAGGAAATACCGGAGATTGACATTCCTCTTGAAGAATGTGAGTTTTGGAACTATTATATGTATTTTATAAAGCATGTTGTATGTTCATTGAATAAATAAAGCATGTTGTACAGATTTGTTGAATAATACTTGTAGAAATTGGTGTAGATCAACAAATTATGCATGAAATTCCTCATTTTTGTGTGCTTTGGAAGTGGAAATTGCCATTTTAGTAGCCTTTGCCTCCGCCGTCTGGGCCATTTTAGTAGCCTTTGCCTCCGCCGTCTGGGCTCAGACGCCCAATTAACTGGGCATAGCCGTCCGGCCCAGACACCCAGTTAACTGGGCGCCGACGCCCAGTTTCATGGCTACTGGGCGTCTAACAGCCAGTTAGCTGGACATCTGGCAGACGACCTAGTTAACTGGGCGGCCCATTCTTTTTTTTCCCTAAATTAGTTATTTAATTGTTTAATTAATATAAACAATT
>CAIGRB010023368.1:53608-94406 GCA_903798255.1 Fraxinus quadrangulata
TTTTTTTTTTTTTTTTTTTTTAATTTTTATTGTAATTAAAAAATAAAAATAAATAAAATGGAAAAATGGGACGAGAGATAAACATTATTTTAATTCGGAAAAGCTAATGAAATATGCAATAGAAATGTGAGTCCAATAAAATATATGATTAAATTAATTGTTGACAATAACTATATTTTTATAGATTTTGATCTACACCTAGTAGGGACAAAATAGTCGCACAACCTTTAAAATTGGAGTCCCCCAATTAACATGTAAACATATTAGCATAGTGGTCCCCCAAACCTTTTAAGATAAGGGTAAATTGCATTTTTTGCTCATAACAGCGACATACTCCCATCCTTTTCTTTGGCTAGTTTAAACCCCAACCTTTTCAGTAATTAACAAGATTGGTCCTTCGATTGGTTATCATCTATTTATACCATTAAATCGATCGGTTGACTTCTGTTACGGGCCTCTTGAGGCTCTCCACCTCGTCCATCCACTTCATCTGCCACATGTTGGGCGAACTGATTTGGTGTTCCCACGTGCCAAACGATCAGAATCCACGTCGAACGAACTAATTCCATGATTTTGAACTGAAACACTATCGCCCCCACCTCGTAGAAGAATCGAACTCATCCGCCATTCATGACAGATGCAAAGGCCCGCACCCTGCATTCGTTACACCTCGTAATCTGCCTTGCCACACCAAGATCTTTTAGGTGATCTCTCCAAATTCAAGTCCTTGATTGATTGATGAGACGTGTGGCAGGCTACAAACGGTCAACTCAGTTGCTATGTCAGAAATCATTTAATGACCGCCACCCTATGGATTGACGCCTATGGATGGATGACCCATGCGGGATCCGGATCCACGTGTCTTCCCATCCAACAATTCTCCTCTTCGTTTCTCTATCATAAATACCTCTACATTATGGTAAATCAGGGGTTCCAATTTTGAATCTGGGCACTCTAACTTTAAGAAAAAGAGGGTCCTTTAATATATTCACTCACAATCTCAACCACGTCCCGGTGACCACTTCACCGTCAGACACCACTTTCCGATTAATTGAAATACTGACTTGACCGTCGGAGTGCTCGCGGCCGTTCCCATCCCCACCGGAAGAGGTCACGAGTGACTAATGGTGTGCTACTGTGTGTAGAAAGGAGCTTACGTGGAATACTATTCTGTTGACCACGTGTTTGGACCATTTTTCGAGGTTAACAAATTGGCGCCGTTTGTGGGAAATCGTTACAATAACCACAAATATCCCCACGAGGGAAAAGAATATAGAAATTTTTGGTTGATTTTCTCACTTGAAAAGTGGAAATCATTGCCTAAGTTCCCATCATTTGAAGGAAGGAAACTTGCAAACCAATGAGTTCAGGCGACGACGAAGTGAATCCAAAGAAAGTAAGGGAGATCTCTGAAGAAGAGATCATTCGAAACAACGTCACACACCCTCATCATCGATACCATAGAGAGATGAGAACTACCGTACAGCTGACTGTCGAAGTGGCGCACATGGCCACGAACATGAGGAACATCGCGGCCCAGAACACAGCCATACATGAACTCCTCATGTAAGTGCAAAATCAAGATATCTTCCAGGCTCATCAGAATCCTGCAAGGTCAAGCCAAAGAGCCGAAGCATAATCAAGCCGGAGAACTCATCAGAGCCCACAAAGAGAAACTCCAGTTGAAAGCGAAGTGAGAATGGACACTTCAAATTACACAGCCACTCCTACTGACAGTGCTCCGATTGGGAGAGATAATCATGACCAGCAATCCAAATGTAACTGTAATAGTGTAGAGCGCTTACATCTCAAATTAATCAAGACCATCTTCCAATCAGATTTGAAATGGCAATCCTTGCTACCAACTGCAATATTTTCAACAAACATATCCCATCATTTTTCAACACTAATCTCAAATTTATCAAGACAGTATCTTTGCTTGGCTTTGCATTTTTGGTTGAGATAATTACAGTCAAGAAATCAAAATCAAAGTAAAAATTTACAAAAAAGGGGAATTTATTTATATGCACAAAACAAAGTACAAATGAAAATCAAGTGGCAAAAAATAAATTTAGGGAAACAAGGCAACATAATACGAAGTAAAACAAATAAACTCATCAAATCCAACAGAAATTAGAAAGACCAAGACTTACATTAAAATTCAAAAAGGTATTAAAAAAAATTAGAAATTGGTCTATATTATAGAAAAAATCATGAAAAAAAGAGTAGACAACACTTTTACTGAAAACTCAAAAGCTCTACATCCTCTCCCTTCAGCCCTCACCACTCTTCCCAATTTTCGAGTTTTCCAACTCAATTCTCATTTGCATTTTCAGTTTTTAAAATAAATCACAAATTTTATTACAAACCCACATTTTGTCAAACTTATTAATTATCATAAAAACAAAGGAAATCATATCGACCTAACTCAAACCAATTCTCTTTTATTCAACAAGACCCACATGTTCTATGAAGCTGAAAGTGGAATCAAATGGACCTAACAAAATATCATTTATTGTTCGATGAAGCTGAAAGTTGTAATCCTTTCTTGTCCAATCGCTCTCTCAACTTTTTCTTAGAGAAACAAGAAATAGAGGTAAGAAGACTACACTACAAGATATCAACTCATTTATAGCATGAAAGAATGCTATCTATCATGTTCTATAGCATTTTTCGAAATACTATTGGAGGTGGTGTTATTAAAAGTCATACCTTTATTATAACATTTTTTGAATACTAAAGTGCTATAAAAAACTTTTACATGGCATTCTATTATCGTCATGGTTTTATTATTTATAGCATTTTTTTCATGCAACAAGAAGATAAGACTTAAGAGGATTTCCTCACGTTCTCATTTGACCATATACAATAGTTTAAGGGCACGAGTTTGTGTTATCGGAACATCAACAAACAAAAAGAAGGGAAATGGAACAACTAATTAAACACGTCTTTAAAACATAATAAACATTCAGAAGGAAGAAATTTAAACCCAAGAAAGAGGATTGAACCATACCTATTTCTCCAACCTCAATGATTTTTTTCTCTCTATTATGCCTCATTCTCGAATCAACTGCTACAATACCACTGCTTTCATCAAAGTTTCTGTGAAGCCACAACTCTCCAACATTCTTTGTATATACATACGATCCAGGACAGTCCTTGTTCTTTTCATCCGCAGATCTAAACATTGAAGCAGAACATAGGCACCCTCAATCAACACTAAGGTCTGTACGATAAATGAGGTTACAGCGAGATGACAACAAGAAATTCGACTGCTGTGAGAAACCGCTAAGAGATCAAACAACCAAATCTGAAATCACTAGTAGAATGAGGATTTACAAAAAATGGAAAGGATTCTTCAAAGCTCCTAGAGAAAACATAGAGAGAAATGAGGATTACATTGACTGAAATTGCAAAGAATACATTTGTAGAGTGAAAGAGAGGAGAGCGATTAGAAATCGTACTTCACAACTCTTTTGTTGAGGCTAAACGGGAGCCAATTACTTGGGTAAAATATGGAAGGAAGTGTTTTGGGCTTCGACTTTTAAAATATGGAAGGAAGTGTATTTGTTCCATATAGTTATTTTAATTATTATTTTAATCAATTATTACTAATTGTCAATCAACTACCAGCTCAAGCAAGAATTATTGGATATGCGTGCCAGGCTATCTCAATTTGAGACACTAATGCATAAGTTCATATCGGGTCAAGTTTGCATGTCTTCACAACAATCTGACCTAGCATCAACGTTCAACATGCCACCACTTACTCATAATATATGTTGAGAAATCTATTTTTGTTTATTTGCTTTTTAAGTGTTGAGAAATCTATTTTTGTGTATGGATTGGTTCGACCTAGTAGTTCTTTTTTCGTAAGCTATTATGTAATTGAAAGTTTAATTGTCTAATGATATTTCTTTTATTTTTTTGGAACTAAATTATTTTCTATAAATTTTATAAAGCTTTTATTATAAAAACTTTCCTCTTGATAAAAAATATTTAAAAATTTTGAAAAAAATTCTATTGAATATTAAAATCTAGTTAGACAAAAAAAAAACACTTGTTGCAAAAAAAAATAAAAAATAACGTTGCAAAAAGAAGTTAAGACATCAAGTAAATATTGTTACGAAATATAATAAATGCATCGGACAAGGAAAGTCGTAAAAACTTTACAATAATGTATATTTGAGGGCTTTTGCAGTGCCGTATCCTTCTAATTTATGATAACATTAGAGCCTACAGTATACGGGTGAGCGTTGTAGAATACCTACTGCAATATGTTTTGTCCGTTGCAAAAAATTTTTTTTTCTTGTAGTAATTTTTTCCTCCAACTATAAATTTTAGCAACAAATATTTTATATCGCAAAAAGTAGACCCTATTGCATCACAATCACTTTGTTGCAAGAAAGTAAAAATTTGTTGTCATAAGTTTCCCACCAAAAATATTTTGGCACCTTGTTTCCCTCATATTTTTGACGACATTCTTTATTGTTTGTCGTAATTTACAACTTTTTATGTTGCCGTATGTTTTTTGGTACTCATTTTTTTCATCACAATCTTCGCGACAAACTTCAAAAATTTGTTGCGTTAAGTTACTTATTGCAACAACTTTTTGTATGTCGCGAAAAATCTTGTAACGAAATCACAGTTTTGTTGTAGTGAAAGGTGGAGGTGGATATGTCAACTAACTACAACACTAGTCTACATGTGGACGAATTGCCTTAAAGGAAGGACAGCTTTTCTCCAGAATATGCCCAAGAGCATGGACCTCAAAGGTCCTCCAGTGTATTTGACAAAATTGGCCCTTCAATCCCTAGAAATATCCCCAACAACCACCTTCTATGCAAAGACCACATTAAAATGTGCAAAGTCATGTGCCAAAACAAGTCTCTCCACTTAGAAATAGGCAAACGAAAATGGCAACAACTAATTTGAGAAACCAAGTTGCGCATCACAACTGCCTTGGTATCAAGTCGAAGAATAATATTCAGATGGCCAGTGCAGATCCTTCAAACTAGATGATGATGACAATCTCCCATTTTCGTAAGAGTTGAGGAATGCCTATGTCCCCAACCATTTTGTACTCCCAAAAATTCCCAAGTATGAAAGAAAAGGCAATCCGGGAAAGCATATTAACAATTACAAGACCTACATGAGCTTGAGCTTTACTATGCTAAAATGTAGAGCATTTCACCTTATACTCACTAGGGTTGCTGAAATAGGGTATAGTTGTAAACCGGCTAGGAGTATCACGAGCTTGCCAAACCTCAAAAAGGCCTTCTTGAATCAATATCTGTCTAGTAAGGATAGAGAGGCCCCCATTCAATGTCTACAAAATATAAAGCAACAGGTAGGCGAAACCTTGAAGAGCTACTTGGCTGGTTTTACTGATGAAATGACTTACTATAGACAAGTTACGGATAGAAAGGCACTTTTAACTTTAAGATGAGGCCTCAATATGAATATTTCTCATTTGAAGGGATGTGTGAAATAAGAATCCCACTACTTTTAATGATTTGTGGAATTGATGAGAATGGAGATCATCTATGAAGAATTGATAAATCATTGCAACCGAACGTCTTTTGGACTTCCAATCCCTCAAAGGCAAAGACGAGGCCATGTTTCACATTTGGGAATACATAATGGACCCAAGCGGGGCATACTATCACCCCTACTTCATGTCAAGCATTAGTTACTGCTACTTTAAATGGTGTACCCTTTTGACATATGAACAAATTGGACCCGATGTTCAAAGATAACCAAATTACTTAAGGGATAGAGGAAGGGGTGAAAACAATAAGCCTACAAATAGGATTTATTGTACTTATCATTGAACTCACAGTCATGGCACAAATGATTGTATGTCCATTCTAGAGCACGTAGACTAAACTTATGCACATTTAGGAAGAAGGGATGCCTACCATACTGAATGAAGTCCACCTCCATCTAGGCATGACCAATAGCCTAGACGAGATGAGGTGAGGAGACATCCTAGGGAAGAATTCCCTAGATATAAAGGAATGAAGATAGGGATAGGCCTTGAAGTAGCCAAAGGCAAAGAAGAGACCCTCGACAAACACTAATAATGTTCCCATTTGAGAGATAGATACTATCATTGGAGGTCTACAAGTTGGGAAAGAATCTCGAACCGCACAGAGAAATTATGCAAGAGAAACCAAAGACCCCTGTCACGAGCTATATAGTCAACAGCATCCCCACGTGGCAAGTAATATGACACCCATTACTTTTACACAAGAAGATACGGTGGGACTACATTATCCCCATTGTGATACATTAGTGGTAATGGCTATTGTGGCATGGAATGTTCTGAAGTACATGTTGGTTAACAATGAGAGCTCCGTCAATATCCTATTTGGAACCAGTTATGATAAAATGTTGATAGATCATGAACTTATCCCTATGACGAGTGTGTTTTACTCACGGGTTTTATTCCATTTTTAACTTTATGAGCCAGATATTACGAGTAGTGAACATTTTTAACGTGTTTATTCGCGTTGTTTTGCAATAATGGTGAGATAATTCAAATCAAGGAAAGAAAAGAGATAACAAGGTCATTAGCATGGTAACGAAAGGGCCAAAATAGTCAAATTAGAAAATCGAGGAAAGCGGTATGGTGTTGAGGTGCCATGAAGCTGAAGGTGATAGAAGTGTGGCACCGCGATACCACACATTAGGCGCTGCAGCACCATAGGGTATTGAGACTAGGCACCACCGCGCCACCTGTAAGATGACAAGGTCCTTTTTTTGGGCCCAATTTAGAGTCCATAAGAAACTCTAAATTCATATAAACGTGGGGAGGAGTATAAATACAAGTTATTAGCACTGTTAGAGAGTTTCACGCATTGAGAAAAAAATAAAGACAACTAGAGATTGAAGAGCGCAATTGAAGGGAGAAAAACATCAAGAAATTCAAGTTTTGAAGCATTAATCGGGAGAGGAAGAAGATCTTGGTGTAAGATTATTTTTTTTTCTACATCTTTATTCAAAATTCGGTGATGTATTTAATAACAACTTCTTGTTTTTCTTTATCCATCATTATGAGTAGCTAAATTTTATATTAAGACGAACAATGTAATATACCTGAGACCTTTTATTTCTTTTATTCAAGATTCTTGTTATTTTATCATACGTGTGTTGATTTTGTTATGAGTTTAATGCATGATAATTTTGTGAATCTTTTACGAATCGAGAGGTGAGTTTGAGATTTAGACCATATAGTAAAATTCGATATATTAGTATGATGTGTAGAGATACCTATACTAAGTATTGTGATCATTATATGAATTCTTAGAACTAATATTTCATTTAAATGAGGTGGATTTGCATAGAGATGATTGAATTAGTTAAATAGGCTCAATGAGAACTCGAGATAGGTAAATAGAATATAATAGAAGAATTCGATCGAATACTATATTAGACTATTGAATCTTGAATTAAGACTTAAAGGTGATCAGTTGGTTAAATTGTTCAGCCCTAATATCCATTCATTATTTAAATTCTCAATCAATTTTTGTTTGCATTTTAATTAATTTCAAGTGTTTAAACCAAATATTCACAACAACATATAATTCTTTGTTTGCTTTCATCAAATATGAGTTAGAAAAATATGATTAAGTTCTAAAATATAGTCTTCGTGGGAAAGATAATCCGGACTGAAAGGATTACTTGCTACGATACGATATCGTACACTTGCTATAGAAAAAAAAATGCAACAAGTTTTTGGCGCTGCTGCCAAGGATTATTTTTATTTAATATTGGTTTTAATTATTTCTTGCTTTTGTTTGATTCTCTTTCTTTTTCTTTTTTCAATTGATCTAATTGTTTTTCTTTGCTCCATTGACAGGGAATTAAAAGAAGCAAGAGGTCAAAAATTCACAATGATTGATCCCAACTTAAATGAAGGTAACATGCTCTTTGGAGAATTCCTCTCAAGACAAGAACTTAAAAAGTAAGGATACGATCAACCTATTATATTTGATAAGGATGCCTTTTCGAAGGGACTAAATATCAAATCTATTATTTATGAGGAGATTAAACTAACTCGTGAATATTGTGGGGGCATTGCATCTTATAAAAAATTACTTGTTAATGGTGACTCCGAAGGAAGTAAAAAAAGATATATCTGATGATCCATATGAACAAGATGATGACGATGAAATAGTTATTGGAGACATCATCATGCAAAAATATAAATGGATTGAAGATCAAGTAATTTGAGATGAGTCAAATAACACGCCAATGGAGGATCGTGTGATAAGTGTCAAATGAAAGGTAACACATTGGCCCGTTAAGAAATGCCACTAAATAATATTCTGAGGTGGAAATATTTGATGTATAGAGAGTTGATTTTATGAGACCATTTCTGTCATCCTATAATAATCGATATATCTTAGTGGTAGTGGATTATGTTTCCAAATGGGTGGAAGCCAAGGCGTTGCCTACCAATGAAGTAAGAATGGTGGTAGAATTTATAAAGAAACATATTTTCAACTACTATGGATCACCAAGAGCCATCATAAACGATGGTAGAACTCACTTCCACAACCGATTATTCCAAGCGGCACTTCATAAGTATGGGGTACAACTTCTAATTGCCACACCTTATCACCCTTATACGAGTGGACATGTTGAAACTTCTAACAGACAACTAAAAAGAATTTTGAAACTCACGGTGAATGCATCTCGAAAAGATTAGTTCAAGAAATTGGATGATACTTTGTGGGCTTATCGCACCACGTACAAGACACCGAGTGGAATGTCGCCATACCGAATAGTGTTTGGAAAAGCTTGTCACTTACCAATTGAGTTTGAGCACAGAGCATAGTGGGCATTGAAGCAATTGAACATAGATTTAGAGAAAGCCGGGAATGTTACAACTTCACGAATTGGAAGAATTCAGAAGTGAAGCCTACTGAAAGCCCAAGAATAGCTAACCAAGAAGGGGTGAATTGGTTTTTGAAACTTTTTCGAATAATTAATTAAATTCACGTAAGTTAAAAACACGTTGATAAATAATAATCGTAAGCAAGTTCAAGCAAGTAATTCAATCAAATAATAAGAGCAAATATGAATAGAAGACAACTAGACACAATTAAGCAAACAAGTAGAAATGTGTAAATTTACACAAAATAAAAGCACGTTAAGGAGAAGTGATAGAGAGTGCAAACGATATAATATGGAAGTTCGATCCAATGCAATGAACTTCGTGTCTTCAATTTTATTGATTTCCAATAGTCACTATAGACACTCGAAATCATCAATTTTATTCATGTGCAATAATAACTATGGACACTAGAAATCAATTTGTTAGTAATAAACATAATTTGTTTGTGATAATCAAAACGAGATGTCAATCATAGGTCAACAATTTTCCCCTTTTTGATTATGACAAATACGATGATTTGCAATGTATAATTTAAACAAATTGATAAAGAATAAAATTGTATACATATATCCCCCTTATTTATTTCACTTATATTCCATCTGTTAAACATAATCATGTAAATCTATATTTTATCTTTTCCCCCTTTAGGCATAAGCAAACAGTGCGGCAATTAATAAGAAAAAAGGCAGTTATAAAAAGCTAGAATGATATAACATTATATTGTAATAATTTAAATAGTCATTGTAATACATAATCAAAACAGTCAACCATAGTCAAACTTTGTAATATCAATTTAAGTCAAAACTACTGTGTCGGAGAAGTAGGATGCGGGAATCTAGCAAGGAAGTCGGCAAAGAAAGTGGTCTGTTGGGCCTGCATCTCGGCCTGCCATGCAAGGATCGCATCTTACTGGGTCTGAAGAATAGCTTGATGCATCTATATATGATGAAGTATCCCACTCATCCCGTCGACTGTCATAGTAAGAGAATCGAGCCGCCCACTCAAAAGAGAAAACTGGTCCTTGGCAAGTGCTGGAGGAGTACTCGACGTTGGAGTAGTATGCGAAGGACCTATGGCAGCAGGCACACCCTCGTCGTCATCATCGTTCTCCTCTTCTTCGAATGGTAGTGTGGAAGGCCCTGAAGCCGGGTCGAACCCCTTCATGTCAGCCACCCATTGTCCGTCTTTTTAAAAGATTTTCATCCATTTGAGAGTGGTAGAACTAATGGTGTCAGTAGGACGGGGTTTGATGAAGGCTTCTTCGTGAAGAGGGACATCAAAGTGTTTGAAGATCTTAGTTAAAAACATGCTGTAAGGAAGTGCCTTAGTGTATCGCGAAGAATGGATGAGCTTCATAAGACCTAATGCAATGGTCGAGAAATTGATTCGCCGACCGACAAGAAAGGAATCGAGAATGAAAAGATCAAAGCAATATACTTCGTCCCGATGAACGTTCCTAGGTAAAATGATGTTAGCAATGATATTTTGTAGAACTTTACATGGGAGAGTAAGTTGGTTGGTCGAGATTTTTGTAACATTTCCAAAATCGTTTCCCGTCACACGACGACAAGCGTCGACTGGGTTATAACCATCCACCCGAGGGTGGTTNAATTTACTGCGTCCCGATGACCTTTCCTAGGTAAAATGATGTTAGCAATGATATTTTGTAGAACTTTACATGGGAGAGTTAGTTGGTTGGTCGAGATTTTTGTAACATTTCCAAAATCGTTTCCCGTCACACGACGACAAGCGTCGACTGGGTTATAACCATCCACCCGAGGGTGGTTTTGTGCATAAATTTTTGAATATCACATGGTGCAAGTTCGAAAAGAGTGCGAATGAGGGATTTGGAAAAGGTGACACGAACATTTTTAACAAGACAAGTAATGTCACCCGAACGAGTATTAACGGTCATATTTTTATAGAATTCTTGTATTAAACGTGGATATGCATTTTCTTCTAATGTGCAAACCGATATCTATCCCATATTCATAAAGTGTTCTTCTATTCTAAATGCGGGTGCATCGAAAGTAAAAGAAGGAAAATCTACGTTTTTACCTTAGAGGACGGGCGACTTCTCAAAGGGGTTCGTTGGCGTCTCAGGTTCAAGGTCCATTTCTTCATCGGATGATGGAGATGGAGATCGACGAACGGTTTGCTTGAGTCTCTTTCCTTGACCTTGTGAGGTCGACATTTTGCCAAAAAAGAATTTGGGGATTTTCGAAAATTTGGACTCAAAATGAAGGATTTTGAAAAAAAAATATTTTTTGCCAATCATTGGAATATATGTTGTAGGATGTTAGAAACTTACAAAATAGTGGATTTCTATATAGATTTTGGAACAAATTTGAAGTGAAAAGTTGGAGTAGAGCTTTAGGGTTCGAGTTTAAAGAATGTGAGTGTTTTGGCCGAAAATGGTAAATTTGAGATTCAAAAACGGTTGAGAAGCAGTGTTAGGTAGATAAAATTAGGTGGAAGTGATGATTATAGGTGATATATGATTGGAGGCGAGTGGAGGAAGAAAAATAAGTGGAGGAGAAGGAAAATGAGGAGAAGAAGATAAGGAAATCGCGATTTTAATACTGAAAATCTCAGTACCGAACGCCCGCCAAAAAAATTAGAAAGGAAAAAAAGTTTTGTCGTACTGGACGCATTGTACCGGACATCCGAATTTTTTTTGTGAGTGTGTGTGTGTGTAATAAGAAATTTTTTTTGGAGAAACTTAATTTTGAATGTTGTTTGACTCGATAATACCCAAATTTTTCTAATGAATGAGAAGCGATCGAGTGCAAGAGGTTTGGTTAAAATATCCGCCAATTGGTTTTCCGTGTCAACAAATTCTAGCGAGATATCGCCGTTTTGAACATGATTTCTAAGAAAGTAATGTCTTATTTCAATGTGTTTAGCTCGAGAATGCAAAATGGGATTTTTAGATGGGTTTATGGCACTAGTATTGTCACACATGATAGGAACATGATCGTGAGATAGGTGAAAATCACAAAGGGTTTGTTTCATCCATAGTACTTGTGCACAAGAACTCGCAGCTGAGATATATTCGGCCTCGACCGTAGATGGTTAAGAATTAAATAATGGTTAGAATTTTTCTATGTTGTGATGATAATGTGACTTATGGTTTATTAAGATAACTGATATAATATCTTAATATTGTTTTGGAAGCCCAATTGATTATGTTTCCATATTGGATGTCTTCTAAAATAAAAGGATAGTACTAGGTGGAAGGTATTACAACTGATTACATTGAATAATTATTTTTCATTATTTAATAAACCACATGTAATTTTCCTAGCAATCATATAACATAATGCAGATGGTGGAGATAGGTTTAGTTCAAACAAGATAAGATATTGTAAATAAATACTTGTTTTGAAGAGACTTCCTAAATCAAGAAAAATAATCTCTTACAACAGTACAAATAAAATGCGAGTAGCTATCCATCCATAAAATATTGCAACTTGAAGTAGTAAACAGTATGTGCCAATGTGTGGGCTACCGTTGAAGTGTGGAGCATAATTATTATCGATTCTAATTATTGTCACTTCACAAAGTTGATCGCGGATCGACCTTGGTTGCCATGGGGGTTGGAAGGGGGGCATGAGGCCTCCTTTCCTGGGTTCGCCCCCGGGCCAAAATTTAATCCAAGACTTGTTTACAAATTTGTATCCTAATATAATTCGGTTTTGCCCTAATTTATCTTATACGTAGGGAGTCATCCTTAGGCTTTGTTATTATCATCAAAAAGAGGGAAAAAAGAGGCTAAAAAAGATAGGAGTGCGGTTTTCTCTTGTAAAACCTTTTTTTTTTTTTATCATAGTGAAACATTACAACGACCGGAGATGATATAGTCTCACTTTGAAGCGAATCTCAATAAATCTTGTATATTCTTAAGTATTCATTTATTTTTATTAGAATTGATTGTTCTTGGTGGAATGGAATAAGGGTTTATAATTCTCACGGCTACTTCATTTCCCACTTGAGGAATGAACTGGCAAGAATCGCACCCGACTAAATCAAGTAGGATGATATCAATAACAAATGGAGTAGAGGTTGAGAACGTCTTTGGAGAATTGATTTCTAGCAGTGCCATGGAGTTCAGACTCCACCTCCGAAACTCCCATTGCCCAGAATTTGACTTTGCGATCTTTCCCTTAGCACTAGCTCCTCGTTCATAACTGAGAAATTCCTCATGCTTGGTAGCCCATCAATTAAGGACCACCCCTGCAGCATTCCTGATCACCCTGCCAAACTTGTATCCATCCTTCCCCCATCTTAAACAACATGTCAGTATTGAGCTTCAAGCTTCCCGCTCGTGGAAGACCCCACTTTGAATTAGCCGGAGTTGCTGACTTTTCCACTCCAGCAAGGAGAAAGATCTGTTATTTATGGAATTTTGCTAGATGGTTCTGATCTCAACAGAAATCATCAAGTAATCATCTCTTATTTTCATGGATAATGTTGTTGCGATCATCTATAAACTCCAGAGGAAGACGCATCATTTTTTGAAGTTCGGCCTGGACAAGATGGTTAACATATGTAGTAACAAATTCGGATATTTCTTCATGAGTAGGGTTGGATATGTACACATAATAGTACCTGATGCCACATGAATTCAATATGTTCACATTTTATGAAGATATGAGTAAAGCTTTTTCATTATTGCAACAGAAAGGGCAAATTGAGCTCAAATCTGATGAACCGTATGACACTTTTGTTGTCACTTATGGATTACTTTTGTTTAACTTATTCTATGTTTTTTGTACTCAAGTGTAGTCTATGACATGAAGTATAACTTGAGCAAGTTAGTATTGTATCTGTCCATCAGTTTGTAGTCATGTATGGTAGGAGTGGAAGTTGGTAGAATAGTTGATAGAAATTGTTTTTGAAATGTACTTAAGTTAGTATATATGTAGCTATCATGTATCTCCATCTTTTGTGAATGAATTGATCATTTTTCCTCCTCTTTGTCTTCCAAAGTCCATGAGTGGTATCAGAGCTTTTGATGATATTTGAAGAGATGAAGAAGAGTTGAAAAAATGCAAAAACAAGGTGTTTTTGTACAAACCGGTAAGGGAGATCAAAACCGGTAAGCTCATAGCAAATACGGTAAATTGTATGCAAAACAAGTAAGCATTGTGGAAATCTGGTAACTTAAAAAATTGGTAACTGTGTGCAAATCCAGTAAGTTGTGTAAAACCCGATAAGCCCTTTGCAAATCCGGTAAGTTAAGTTGTGTAAAACCCGGTAAGCTCTTTGCAAATTCGGTAAGTTCAGCTCCTTGTTTTTCCTTTCATTCTGAGCAATCCTGAGAGAAAACTAGTAAGGAACCTTCACTAGTCAAACGTGTGAGTAAGCATGTACCCTCAGCCTTTAATGGAGAAAATTACAATTTTTGGGCTACAAAGATGAAGGCCTATCTCAAAGCTTATGACCTTTGGGAGATAACTGAGACAGACATTGAACCTCCACCATTGAGAGCTAACTCCATAGTTGGTCAAATCAAACAACACAGTGAAGATGTTGCCAAGAAGTTCAAGGCCCTCTCCTGCATTCAGTCTGCCATTTCAGATGCTATTTTCACAAGGATAATGACTTGTGAAACTACAAAAGAAGCCTAGGATAGACTCAAGGAGGAATTCCAAGGAAGTGAGAGAACTAGACAGATACAAGTGCTCAACTTGAGAAAGGAGTTTGAGACCTTGAAAATGAAGGAAACTGAGGTGGTAAAAGACTTTGCTGACATGTTAATGAAAGTGGTAAACCAGATCAGATTGCTTGGAGATGATTTGCCAAACAACAGAGTTGTGGAAAAAGGTGTTCATCAGTCTGCTAGAAAAGTTTGAATCCAAGATTTCTTCACTTGAAGATTCAAGGGACTTGGCTAGCATCTTTTTGGCTGAACTTGTGAATGCCCTTCATGCCATAGAACAAAGGAGATTGTTTAGGCAAGAAGAGCAAGTTGAAGGAGATCTATTTACAAAAGGAAAACAGAAAGCTCAAGCTAGTTTTGGAGGAAGGAAAGCTCAAAACGAGAATAAGGAAGTAGGAACTAAAGGCTCTGGAAAGAAAACTAAGTATCATCCATGTCTTCATTACAAAAAGGCCATTCATCCAAATGGTGTTGGTTCAGACTTGGTGTGCAATGCAGGTCTTGCAAGCAATTCAGACATGTTGAAAAATTCTGTAAGAACTAAAAGGAGAAGAAGGAGTTGCAGCAGGCCAAAGTTACAGAAGATCAATCTGAAGAGCATCCGTTTTCAGCTATAAATTGCACAGATTCCAGCAGGGTTGAAACTTGTTACTTGATAGTGGTTGCACTCATCATGTGACTTCAAACTCAGATATCGTTGTGGAGCTAAATGATGTTTACAGATCAAAAGTGAAAGTAGGAAATAGGGAGTATGTTGAGGTGAAAGGAATTGGTAAGGTTTCAGTTCAGACACCAACATGTATTAAGTTTATTTTTGATGTTTTGTATGTGACAAACATTGATCAAAATCTAATTAGTGTTGGTCAATTGATTGAGAAAAATTATACCTTAATATTTAAGGATAGTTGCTGTACAATTTTGGATAAAAACAATCTGGAATTGATGACAGTAGAAATGAGGCATAGGAGTTTTCCTTTGGAATGGAAGAATGTTAACTCACATGCCTTTGCTAGTATTGTGGTTGAGTCTGTATTGTGGCATAAACGTATTGGGCATGCCAATTATACTTCACTCAAAAATCTGAATGAACTAGAGTTAGTGTATGTCAAAGGTGAGTGATGATGCTTGTGTCTGTGATATCTGTTAAATGGGAAAACAAACTAGGCTGTATTTCCTTAAAAACTAGTCTAGAATAGCACAAAGCAAGCTTTAGTTGGTCCATTCTGATGTCTGTGGCCCAATGAGAACTTCAACTTTGAATGGCAGTAAAACTTTGTTTTCTTTATTGATGATTTAGCTAGAATGTGCTGGGTTTATTTCCTTAAGATGAAGCATGAGGTGCCTACAATATTTCAGAAGTTTAAGAATCTTGCGGAGAATGAAAGTGACTGCAAGATAAAGGCTATAAGAACTGATAATGAAACTGAATATACCAGTAATCAGTTTGACAAATTTTGTGAGGAAGTAGGGATTAAACATCAGTTAACAATCCCTTACTAACCTTAGCAAAATGGGGTCTATAAGAGAAAGAATATAACAGTAATGGAAATGGTAAGATGCTTAATGCTGGAAAAGAATGTGCCAAAGGTTTTTTGGGATGAGGCAGTGAACACTTCAATTTACCTACTCAACAGGCGGCCTACTAAATCTTTGGACAGGTTAACTTCCTATGAGGTTTGGTATGGAGTTAAGCCAAATGTTTCACATCTAGAAGTGTTTGGAAGTGTGTGTTATATGTATATACCTGAAGTGAAGAGAGATAAGTTAAGTCAGAAAGCTGAAGAAGGAGTTTTAGTTGGTTATTGTGAAAATGCTAAGGGTTATAGAGTTTATAATCCTCAAACCAACAAGGTTGTTTCTAACATAGATGTCAAGGTTGATGAAAGCTCTTCATGGAACTGGGAGTCAAATATTGTGAATAAATCTGAGATTCTAAGACTGATTTCTCAAACTGAAGATGCTGGTAATGATGAAGAAGAAGTGGGGAATGAAGCTGAACCTGAGGGTGGATCAGATTCAGAAAACGAAGTGATAAGAACTAGATCACTTCAGGATATTTATGCCACATGCAATTCTACAATTCTAGAGTCTGTAACCTATAATGAAGTAGCTCATTCCAAAGATTGGTTAGATGCAATGAAGAAGGAGATCATGGTGATTGAAAAGAATGAAACTTGGATGCTGGTTGATATACCAAAAAACAAGAATGTCATTGGAGTAAAATGGGTGTTTAGGACCAAAATGAATGCTGATGGTTCTATCAACAAGTTCAAGGCTAGGCTAGTTGTAAAAGGCTATGCTCAACAATATGGAGTCGATTTTACTGATACCTTTGCTCCAGTGGCCAGATTTGAAATAATAAGATTGTTGTTCGCTATTGCTGCTCAACCAGAATGGAGAATATATCAGTTAGATGTGAAGTCTGCCTTCCTGAATGGGCACCTGAATGAAGAAATTTTCATTGAGCAACCTAAAGGTTTTATCATAGGTGGAAAGGAGGATAAGGTGTACCTATTGAGGAAAGCCTTATATGGTTTAAAGAAGGCACCAAGAAGTTGGTATACCAGGATAGACAAGCACTTGAGCAGTCTTGGTTTCAGTAAAAGCATCAATGAGCAAACACTTTACATCAAACAAGTGGAGGAGGATTTGATCTTTATTTCTCTGTATGTTGATGATCTCCTAATTACAGGCAGTAATGCAACCTTAAATGAAGTGGTGAAGGATGAAATGAAGAAGGTATTTGAGATGACAGATTTGGGTGAAATGAAGTATTTCCTTGGAATGGAGATTGATCAATCAAAGGCTGGAATTTTTGTTTGCCAAAAGAGATATGCTAAAGAGGTGTTAAGAAAGTTTAATATGGAGAATTGCAAATCAGTTAACACTCTTTTAGTTTAGAACTTAAAATTGAGGAAAGAAGATGGAGCAAAGAAAATTGATGAGAAGGTTTACAGAAGTTTAATTGGCTGTTTGCTCTACTTAACTGCCACCAGACCATATCTGATGTTTGCTGTGAATATGTTGTCAAGATACAGGCAAGAACCTAGTGAAATTCACTTCCAAGCTGCCAAAAGGGTGTTGAGACACATCAAAGGAACAAAGGAGTTTGGGATCAACTTTGAGAAGTCAAAAACTCTATTTTTAACTGGTTTCACTAATAGTGACTAGGCCGGATCTATTGATGACCTGAAGAGTACTTCAGGCTATGCTTTCTATGCTGGTCCAAGTCTTGTTTGCTGGAATTCAAACAAACAAAAAATGGTGGCACAATCCACTGTTGAAGCAGAATATATAGCAGCAACAGAGGCAACCAATCAGGCAATATGGTTAAGGAACATTCTGAAGGATCTAAGGCACCAACAAACTGAAGCAACTACCATTCTTTGTGACAATCAATCAGCTATAGGAATTGTGAAAAATCCAGTGTTCTATGGGAAGACTAAACACATAAAGATCAAGTACTACTTCGTTAGAAAAGCTCAAGAAATGAAGGAGATAGAATTGAAGCACTGCAGTTCTGAAGAACAAGTTGTTGATATTTTTACCAAAGCATTACCTAAGGAAAGGTTTGAAACATTAAGAGAATGTCTTGGTGTTTTCAACAAAAGTGTCAAGGAGGAGTGATGAACCGTGTGACACTTTTATTGTCACTTATGGATTACTTTTGTTTAACTTATTCTATGTTTTTTGTACTCAAGTGTAGTCTATGACATGAAGTGTAACTTGAGCAAGTTAGAATTGTATCTGTCTATCAGTTTGCAGTCAAGTATGGTAGGAGTAGAAGTTGGTAGAATAGTTGATAGAAAATATTTTTGAAATGTACTTAAGTTAGTATATATGTAGCTTTCATGTATCTCCATCTTTTGTGAATGAATTGATCATTTTTCCTCCTCTTTGTCTTCCAAAGTCCATCAGAATCTTTTTTTGTTTGTTCTGTCTCTACAAAAACTTCACCTCATGGAATAGCTGCCATACAAATGTGCGGATCTTTGGTGGAATCTTCAATGCCCATAGTCCCTTCACCATCTATGGAGATCAACAATATTAGAAGTGGTGGCTCAGATTTGCAGCTGTAATTCCACTATGTAATCTGACCGAACTGAGTACTGTATATTGCTATCAAAATGGTATATGATATTGTTTGCTAAATGAAATGAGCTAATTGGTATCGCTAAAATGGACTTGCAGTCTATGGGGAGGAGAGTGGAATCAATTTATCAAAATCCAATATGCCAGGTGAGATGAAATGATCACTAACACATTCGACACTGCAGGCAATATTCGTTTGATAGTCCAAGGCCATTGTATCGGTGGGTCAAAAAACATGCAAATCTTCTGCCAATCGTCCACTCGCCATCAAAACATGTTCTTGAAAATCTGCCATACCCAGATTATACTTCTCTATAGAAATGAACAAAATGATTTGCAAGTTTTATCTAAGTGATAAGAAATAAAACAAATCTTCTGCCAATCGTCCACTCGCCATCAAAACATGTTCTTGAAAATCTGCCATACCCAGATTATACTTCTCTATAGAAATCAACAAAATGATTTGCAAGGTTTATCTAAGTGATAAGAAATAAAATTCTACATCAAATAAAAATGAAAATATAGACCAACTTTTAATGATTTGGACTACTTTTTTTTAATAAGGCTGACCTTTTAAGATGGAACCTTAAGTCTTAATATGGTATTAGAGTCATTGAGCTCTAACGAGCAATTCGATCCGATTAAAACTCAAAAAAATGAGTATATAGACTTCAAAATTGATTTGTCCAAACAAAATGCGCATGAATTGATTTGTCCAAATGAGCTACCATTTTGTTTAGGCATGTTAAGGGATAAAATCCCATATCGAATAAAGATGAAATCATAGACCAACTTATAAGGATTTGGGCAACTTCTCATAGTAAGGTTGACCTTTTATTATTGAAAGTTGTGGGTTTCCCTTTTAGTGCATAATCAATTAGTCTCATTCCTTTGCATAGTCAATTACTTCTTTCCTTATGTATGTAAATTAGTCCCTAATTCCTTGTTTTCTATTATTCAACTTTTGACTTACCTAGAATAGGATTACTACTGTACCTATATTTACTATGATGTAACCATTGTAATATAAGCTATAATATTTCTCTTCTCTTAACTCCTTTATGGTATCAGAGCTGCAGTCCTTTCTGGAACTGTAACATATACTTTCACCCTTTTTTCCCTATTCTTCACGTCTTCATCACACTTCCAACTATGACCAACGAAAATAATCAACCTACAATTCCCATTGCCCGGGAACCCACCAAACCTCTTACCATTATCAATATCAACAATTCTGTCAAACTCGCCTATACCAATTATCACTTTTAGAAACTTAAGATGGAAGCAATTCTAATTGGCTATGAGTTATACAAGTTTATTGATGACTCTCACACTACTTCTGCAACTACAATTATTACAAATAATATCACTACTCCCAATCCAGAATATCAAACATGGCTCCATCAAGATTGATTGATCTTTGGTACTTTTGTTGGTTTCCTCACTCATTCCACTCATTTCTCACTCACAGGCCTCCCGCGATGCCTTGCAAGTTCTTACCAAAAGCGTATCAAGAAACAACACCAAGGGTACTCAAACAATTTGTGATTATATGCAGTTTATTTTAACTAATGCTGATGAACTTGTCGCCGTATGAAAACCTATGGATCACGAGGATCTCATCGAGAAAATCCTTGATGGTCTTGATGATGATTACAAGTCCATCATTGACATTGTTAATGTCCGTGACATAACAATTTCATTTTGTTATGAAACAGATCGCGAGATAATGACAATAATGAAATAATGAAGAAGCAAACAACAAGAATTTACGTGGAAACCCAATTCGGGAAAAAACTACAGAGGAAAACAATCCACCATAATCAATAGTTTTATCTTTACAATATCAAGATTTCAATAATTTCAATTGAAATCTAAACTCTCAATCTCTCAATATGTTGTTGAAGATGTAAAATAATAATAAATGAATGTTACATTATGGAGATACAATGTGACCATATATAAAACCTCTTATTGGAGTCCAAGATGGAGAAGGAATCCAAAAATCTGGAAAAATGGGAAGATCACGAAAACATTACGTAATTAGGACGTCGTAGTGTTCGCCTTGTTTTTCCCAACAGCGGGCCCAGCGCCGTGGCACCAGGACTTCTACCCCATTTTTTTTCTTTGGTGCAATGGCGCCCGTCTATCAGATTTGACATTCCAAAACATGCCTTTAGTCATCCAAGAGTCCTCCTTCAAGTCAAACTCCTAATTGTCATTAAAATTTGATATTCACAACTTAGAACTCTATAAACCCAAATAACATAGACTTCCTCCAATCAACCAAATACCAAATCACATGGAATTTGGATCACACCACAACAAATCTCCACCTTGAGCCAAATTCCGTCACAAGGACTTAAAACATATCTTCAAGCAAACACCATTTCTCCTCTTCCAAGCAAACCCCAATAGACTAAATTAATGACAAACACCAACTAAGTTTAAGCAATGCTCAAACTTAGAAATAGGAAGTGGTATTGTCATCATATCAGCAGGATTATCCTTGGTATCAACCTTGCTCACTACAATATCACCACGAGCAATTATATCACGTACAAAGTGATACCTCACTACAATGTGCTTAATCCTCTCGTGAAACATCTGATCCTTAATCAAGAAAATTGTAGTTTGACTATCACAGAAAACTATAGAAATCTGTAAGTCTTCACTAATTTTACCAATTAATCATTTCACCCACATAGCATCCTTACATGCATCTTTAATAGCCATGTATTCTACTTTTATTGTAGACAATGCCACTGTATTTTGCAAAGTAGCTTTTCGGCTGATAGCACAGCCTCCAAGATCACCGTAAACACATACCATGTAAGTGATCTCCTTTTATCAAGATCTCCTGCATAATCTAAATCCACATAACCTATGATTCCATCTGAATTTCTACCAAAATGCAAACGAGCATTTGAAGAGCCCCTCAAGTATACTGCTTTCCAATGTTCCTTGCCAGGATTAGCCATGTATCTACTAATTGTACTAACTGCCTTTGCCAAATCAAGTCTTGTACAAACCATAGTATACGTTAGCGAACCAAATGCACTGGAGTAAGGAATTCGAATCAATGTCTTCATCTGACTGTGGACAAATGTTTGATAATAATTTGAAGTGGGCAGCCAAATGAGTACTGACAGCCTTAACTTTAACCTTAATAAATCTTTCAAACACATCTTCAATGTACCAATTCTGACTCAAATACAATCAGTCAACATATCAAACCCTCTCAATCTCCATTCCAAGAAAACAGCCTTAACTTTCACCATATTTAATCTTTTATGCACCTTTTCAATGTACCCCTTCTGACTTAAATACAATCTACTAGACTTCTATCCCTCAAGATCTTCATTCCAAGAATGTTCTTCGCTACACCCAAATCCTCCATGTCAAACTCCTTGCTGAGTTGTAATTTTATTTTTCTGACCTTTTGTTTTATCCTTGGCTGCTATGAGCATATCATTAACATATAATAACAAATATGTAGTTGATCCACCACTTTCCTTTCTGAAGTATGCATAACTATCATAATTACATCTATCAAAATCTTGAGTAGTCATGAAGGAATCAAACCTTTTATACCATTGCCTTGGTGACTGCTTTAATCCATACAAGGATTTCTTCAATACGCACACATAGTCTTTCTTCTCTGAAGCAATAAATCCATCTAATTGTTGCATATAGATGCTCTATTCAATAAGCACACATAGTCTTTCTTCTCTGAAGCTATAAATCCATCTAATTGTTGCATATAGATGCTCTCCTCAAGTTCTCCATGTAAGAATACTGTCTTGACATCCATTTGCTCAAACTCCAAATCATTCTTAGCCACCACTCCAAGTAAAGCCCGAATAGAACTATGCTTCACAACTGATGAGAACACATCTATAAAATCAACACCCGGAATCTGACTGTAGCCTTTTACCACCAATCTAGCCATGTAACTAGTATTTTCAATCCCTGATGTACCTTCCTTTCTTTCGAACACCTATTTGCAACGAACCATCCTTTTACCTTTAGGTAATTTCACCAAGTCCCAAGTATTATTTTTGCTCAATGACTCCATCTCCTCCTGCATAACAATCATCCATCCGCTAGAATCACTGCAACTGACTGCCTCTGAATATGTAGCAGGCTCCTCAGTTGAATCAATGTCTTCAGCCACATTCATTACATAAGCTACCAAATCTGTTTCCCCATACTTCTGTGGATATCTAATCTATCTGTGAGGTCTGTCCTTAGCTATTGAATATTATGGTGTTGGTGGTGTACGCAAAGTAGGTAGGATATTACTGTCTGTTAATCCCGAACTAGACTAATCTGTAATTGACTATTCTTCAACCTTTGATTGATTCTCTAAACCAATTTTCAACTCCACTAGAGTTGGATAATTGTGCTCTTCAATTTTATCAGAATCTCCAAGAGATAAACCACGAACTATAGCAAGTTCATCAAATACCACATCCCTACTAACAACCACATTTCCAGTCTCTAGACACAACTTATATCACTTCACACCTGATTTATACCCAAGAAAAATGCACTATCTATACCTAGGTTCTAACTTCCCATTACTCACATGAGCATAAGCCGAACACCCAAAAATTTTCAAATCAGAATAATAAAAAGGTTTACCAGACCATACCTCTTCTGGTATCTTTTTATCAATGGCAACTGAGGGTGAGTGATTAATCAGAAGACAAGCTGTAGTAGCAGCTTCAGCCCAAAAAGTCTTAGGCAACCCAGAACTTGAAAGCATACAACGAACCTTTTCCATCAAGGTTCTGTTCATCCGTTCTGCCACACCATTCTGTTGTGGAGTTCTAAGCACTGTCAAGCATCTCAAAATACCTTTAGCCCTGCAAAAGCTATTAAATTCATCTAAACAAAACTCCAATCCATTATCAGTGCGTAGACATTTCACTTGCTTTCCAGACTGCTTTTCTACTAATGTTTTCCACTCTTTGAAGGTCTCAAGCACATTACTCTTTTGCTTCAAGAAGAATACCCAAACATTTCTGGAGAAGTCATTGATTACTATCAACAAGTAATAATAGTCACCTTTAGATGGTACATTAACGGGTCCTTAAAGATCTGAATGGATATATTCAAGTGTTCCCTTTGTGTTGTGTCTTCCTTTAGTAAATCTAACTCTCTTCTGTTTCCCAAAGATACAATGTTCACAATACTCTATTTTCCTGGTCTTCTGCTCATCAAGAAGTCCCCTTTTACTCAGTCTGCCATCCCATTCTCACTCATATGACAAAGTTTTGTAATTTCATCATCTGTCAAAGAAGAAGTAGAAACTACTGCATCCCCATTTACTGTGGAACCGTGCAAAATGTATAGCTGTGTAGAGTTTTTATGCCCCTTCATGACAACAAGAGTACCCTTTCTCACCTTCAAAACTCTACCTTCACCAATGTATCTATAGGTCTTTGAGTTAAATGTACTCAAAGATATGCGATTCCACTTTAGTTCTAGAACATATCTTACATCTATGAGTGTTTTGACAACCCCATCGAACATTCTGATTTTAACTATACCAACTCCAGTAATTTTGCAAGTATCATTGTTTCCCATAATCATAGCACCTCTCGAAGCTCTTTCATATGTAGAAAACCAATCCCTGTTAGGACACATATGAAAAGTACAAGCTGAGTCAAGAACTCATTTATCACTAGATTTAGTATCTCCGTCAGAAATCACAAGAAGCTCTTCGCCACTTTGCTTATCCTCCACAATATCAGCCTCTACTGTATTAACAGGTTGCTTCACTTTCTCTGTAGCACCAGCAACATTATTTCTATTTTTCAAGGCAAAGTAATCAGTTCTAATATGCCCTTTCTTCTTACAGTAGCGACCTGTCTTCTCAGCTTGTCTAGACTTCTATCTGTCCCTTATATTTCTGCCAAGATTCCTATCTTGATTTCTCCTATGCACAACCAAGCCTTCAGTATAATTTTCAGATCCTCTAGCAAGATGCCTCATCTTCTCATTGGATAGTAAGGTATCATAGACCTCTTCTACGGTCAGAATATCCTGACTATAGAGAATAATATCCTTAAAAGTCACATATGATGGTAGCAGTGAACATAACAACATCAAAGCCAAATCCTCCTCATCATACTTAACCTCCAATGTCTCCAAATCAGCCATGATTACTTTGAACATAGTTAAGTGATCATCCAATAACATACATTCAGAAGCAAGCGCTGTTTCAAGTACAGCTTGTTGTTCCAGCTCTTTGTCATGCAAAGTTGATCCAACTTCAACCACAATGCCGTGACACTCTTTGTAATGTGAGGGATAAGATGGGCCTAGACTCTTCCAAAGTGGACAGTACGTATGATATGATTATGGTTCCGACGCAAGGTCGGGTATTCTTCTCCTTAAGAACATCTTGAAGAATTCGATTAAGAGATGTAGATGAATTTGAGATTGGGCTTTTCGATCCCTACGCTGCTTTTCATCCTACGTCCAGGCAGTAGGCATCATATCAAAGCCAAGCAAGACTTTCTCCAAATCCATCTGCTCCAACACTGTTCGCATCTTCACTTTCCATAATGTAAATCTCATGTTTCTATCCAACAATAGAATGTCATACTTCATTGTCGCCATGCGAAACAATCAACATTGGGCTCTAATACCACTTGTTATGAAATGAATCGCAAGATAATAACAATAATGAAATAATGAAGAAGAAAACAAGAACAAAAAAATTTATGTGGAAACCCAATTTGGGAAAAAACCACAAGCAGAGGAGAACAATCCACTATAATCAATAGTTTTGCATTTACAATATCAAGATTTCAATAATCTCAATTGAAATCTAAACTCTCAATATGTTGTTAAAGATGTAAAATAATAATATATGAATGTTACATTATGGAGATACAGTGTGACCATATGTATAAAACCTCTTATTGGAGTCCAAGATGGAGAAGGAATCCAAAAATCCGGAAAAAGGGGAAAATCACGAAAACATTACGTAACCGGGGTGCTGCGACGCACGCCCTATTTTTCCCCAACAGGGGGCCGACAATGCTGCACCGGGATTTCTACCCCATTTTTCTTCCTTTGCAACTACGGCACCATTCCTTGGCGCTAAGGCGCCTGTCTCTCGGGTTTAACATTCCAAAACATGCCTTTAGCCATCCAAGAGTCTTCCTTCAAGTCAAATTCCTAATTATCATTGAAATTTGATCTTCACAACATAGAACTCTACAAGCCCAAATACCTTAGACTTCCACCAATTAACCAAATATCAAATCACATGGAATTTGGATCACATCACAACACATTTGATGAGCTACATGAGAAGTTAATCAACAAGGAACTCGCGTCTCCATCATTCCAGTTCCTTTCCACTTCTGGCCTCTGCAAATCTAGCTAATTCCCAATCTAATCAAGATACCTTGGCAATAGAATTCATCGCCCACCATGAGCATTCCCCTTTGCACCATCAGTTGGTATTCATATCTTGGGTTTCACCAACACCACAACTCATGGTAGTCGTCCCTCACCTCATCCTTATCAGGGTCACTATCAATGTGTCGTGTTCAAGGCCACATTGTTACAAAATGTCCTATGTTTCACCAGATGCATCCAACTTTCTATCAACTGCCATCTTCAAATCAAACTCCTCAATGGCAACCTTGGCCCTTCGGTACCATGGCAACCTCGAGCCAATCTTGCAATCGCCAACATATCTGATCATTCTAGTTTGCTTCTTGATATTAGAGCTTTGTACCATGTCACCACCAACTTGAGTAATCTCTCCAGTCATACTCCCTATGCTTGCTCTAATGACATAGTGACATTACTACTTGATTGCATTGCAAACTAGTCCCACAAATATCACTATTTCTCGAGTCCAATTATGAATGTTAACGACATCCAATTATTTTTAACCACCTATCACCCTTTAAAATCTATTTTCTCGGCCTAAGGGATGATTAGTGTGCATGTAAAGGTTGAAACTATGCAAACTACTAAATTGGACATAAGTTGTTTTTTTGAGTTTTAGTCGCTGCTATGTCCCTTTTCATCCATCTTTTGCACCATTAATAACATTAAATCTGTCTCAAAATTTTAATACATTAATATAACATACATGTGAATATAACCATGTCGTAAATTCACTACAAGTACAGGGCTTTCAGCTTCAAGTTGAGTCCTTTTTATAGCACAATGAATCAGGCAGTTTCCGGTGATGGTCTTAGGTTTCCATTACTTATTATGCTACCAATCAGTAGTGTAGATAAAACATTACTATATCACAAATATCCAACATTACTATATCACAAATACTATGTTCTTGCATCGTAGTTGCAAATGAATTTTTACTTACCTTTTTACCCTTGTCTGTGCGTATTCATACGGGGTGTAGATTAATTTCCTTTTTCACTTGAAATCAGAAAATCACCTGTATCACCATTTAATATTAAACACAATCTTCAATTTTATAACCTTAACACACACACACATACACACACAATCCCGTACTATGTCAATTTATGCCAAAATAATTTGGATGACATTATTACTTGATTGCGTTGCAAACTAGTCCACAAATATCACTATTTCTCGAGTCCAATTATGAATGTCAACGTCATGCAATTATTTTTAACCACCTATCACTATTAGTGCACATGTAAAGGTTGAAACTATGCAAACTACTAAATTGGACAAAAGCTATTTTTTTGAGTTTCAGTCGCTGCTATGTCCCTTTTCATCCATCTTTTGCACCCTTAATCACATTCAATCCTTCCCAAAATTTTAATACATTAATATAGCATATATGTGAATATAACCGTGTAACAAGTACAGGGTTTTCAGCCTCAAGTTGAGTACTATTTATAGTACAATGAATTAGGCAGTTTTCGGTGATAGTCTTAGGTTTACAATATTTATTATGCCACCAATCAGTTTCTGACCTATTAATGATCATTTCTATACCTTACCACTCTTATATCCAAATGTTCAAAGTGATAAATATGTGTTCCATTCAAAATATTATATAACACCGAAGGCGAAACAAGTAAAATCCAGCAACTGTGCAGTTTCTGTCCTTAGTTGTATCACTCCATATATCTGCAACAATTTTATTTCTTTTTACCATAATAGAATCCCCAACACCAACCCCAACCCCAACCCCAACATAATATCAAGAAATTTCATAGGTTCACAAGATTGTAACACCTTAATAAAACAATGAAAACAACCTTCAAAACCAAGAGCTAAACTCACCTATCCCGAATTTCAATTCCCAGCTCTCTGTTTCTGCTTCCCTCCATTTATTTTCTTCCTCTTTCACTTGGGGATCACTTGAAGGGATAAAATATCTTAATATGGGGTATTTATAGAGTCTTAAAGGGGTTGGGGTCGTGAATATTGCTTAGGGATTAAGAAAATACTTCATGCAGCTATGTTGACATGTGTTAAGCAAGAGGTGGTTTAATGCAACAACATTTGACTTTTCCCTCATCATATTTGGATCCATATGTGACTTATAAGATATATATCTATCCTATATGAAGTATCAAGGGGGTGGAAGACGTGTTGGAAGCCTTAATGTTGAAGGAATTGGATGGTAAAATGACAACTCTCCCAAGCATGAGATGTTCAATTATGAGGTGGCTTCTTGTGGTTAAATTCTGATTTTGTACCTATCTTTGGAGGATTTGTATGAAACTTATAGATAATATACTGAATATATGAAGCCTTAAGAGAGTTGTAAACGTGACTAATGCTTAATGGTGAAGGAATTGACCATTACAAAGACAAATTGATAAGCACGAGGTGTATTAAGCATGATGTGTCCCTTGTAGTAGAAATCTGATTTCACCTCTACCCTTGCAGGTACAAATAAAGTGTCGTTAGCTTATTTTAATGTCTTTACAATCCATCTTACTTGCCCTAAGATCCTGAAATATTTTATAGCATTAATTCTTTTACCATTCATTTAATTACTTACCTGATTGACACCCGATTTTCGACCGATTTCAACAATTTGTACCTCAGTATTTATAACATCATATAAAACACATATTATTGCGTAGTCACTTCATGCCTCATGTCCTAAATATGTCAATTACCTATCTAGGGTTTACGGTGACCTTGATCAACCGAATGGAAAGCTAGAACCTTTATCGATACTAATTCCGGCCTTTTCAAGATTCCAATTGTTTAACAAGTCAATCTCCAACATCTAGATTAACCTAATTTCTCTTTCATATCTCAATGTAGAATTCACCACCTAGGTCAAGGAGTAAAGGGGCTAACACCATACCAAGGGTTTAAAACCTCAATAATTGAATGCATCGTTTTAAGAGAAAACAATTAAGAAAATTGATGCAAATGACATTATGAATAGAATGGAATGCATGAATCATACTGGCCAAATGTGATGTGAAGTTCGGGGTATTACAAAAAGTGAAAATATGTCCTAAAACATATTTCGACTATGAACCAGTGCTAACATGATCAAATGGACATCTATCTATCAAGATACAATGTTTTTTCCAAAATTAATATAACAAAATATTAATTTTATCGGACTAACCAAAGTTTGACTGTACTATTCCAGATCGGAAGATATCGAATACTAAATATTGAACACAAAACTCAAAAATAATTTGAAAATTATTTTAATATAATTTGGAGAATGAAAAAATTAAATCAATTATATGAAATTGATTTGAAGTGAAGAAAAATGGAAATAGGAGAGTACTATTTATAGATTTTTATGTGTCACTCTAAACGATGACATCTTTTGCATAAATGAATTTAAACCGTTAAATTGCACCATTTCATGATTGATGGTCTAAATTGCACTTTGTCAAAATGTCATGACTCTTTGTTATACACCTTTTACAGTTAAAGAATCACACCCAATCGACGTACTTAATGGAGATATATTTCAATTTACACATTTAATCTTTGTATACCCTAAAATTCCAACACAATTTACCCTTAAAATGAACATATATGATAATCTCAAGAAATGTACTAAAAATGATGGAAAAAGTCGGATATTTATGAATAAAAAATGGACTACTGAAAAATTTATTGTCAAAATTGCATGATATTGTCGTTGAAAAAAAAAACATTCGACTTCAACCTTTTTCTTGTAACCAATCAGGTTGTAAAGGAAAACATGTGTAAGTAAAATGTATTTCATATTTTTGCTTATTATTCATTTACTGGCTTACTTAAATTAGAATGACTTTTAAATATCAAAATATGTGCCAAAAAACAAGTTCAATTGATTCGGTTTAAATAGGAAAGCTAGTCAACCAGGACTGATTGAATGCTACAAGTAAATAGATTTCTTGGCTACAGATTTTTGGGTTTCTGTTAAGTCCAAATTATATAATTGACAAATTTCGTAATCAAATTCAAGTTCTAGTTGAATTGTATTAGGAGTTTATCGAGTCCTTATTAAAGTCAAAATATGAGTGATTCAATCCTTATTAAAGTCAAAAGAGTTGGGGATATGAGTATAGTTTTCGAAGGAGTCCAAGTTGATCACATATGATCAAATGAATGCAATTACTAGTCTAAAGAGTGTCAGAGATAGTACACTTTGGTAGACTTTTTAAGGGAGAGATGTTTTTGAAATATTCACATTCTTATATAAAAAATTTTCCATTGAAAAACATATTGATGGAACAAAAATTTTAAAATTATAAGAATTAGAAGTGATCATGGTAAGGAATTTAAAAATGCTTACTTTTCTAGATTCTGTGAAGAGTATAGTAATGAGTTTTCTACTCCTAAAACACCTTAGCAAAATGGTGTAGTGAAGAACATGTCTTTACAAGATATAATTAGGGTGATGTTGAACAGTAAGAAACTCTCTATTAAATAATGGGCTAAATCTGTAAATACTGCTTGCTATATTTTAAATCATGTTTTCTTAAGAATTGACACCTCACAACCACTTTATGAAATCTGAAAAAGTAGGAAACTAATTTCAAGTACTTTCATATTTTTAGTAGCAAGTGTTATGTGTTAAATGACAGGGAATATTTGGTAAAATTTGAACCTAAGAGTGATGAAGTTCATCGGGTATTCAGAAACAAGTCGAGCTTATAGAGTTTATAACATGAGGACTCGAATTATTATTGAATCCATAAATGTTAAAATTGACGATACTAATGATTACCATTCTTATTCGCATGAACCTGCGATTCATATTTTGGAAAAATGGATTGAAGATGATCAGAATAATCAAGAAACTACGTTGTAGATTTAGGGAGTAACAATCAGATAGAACTTTCGTACCAAGTCATGAGGATCATGTACCCGCTACTGGAGGTGTTAACCCACTAGAGGAAAATAATGAATTGTAGAACAAAAGACAGCCTCCTACCTAGATCCAAAAGGCCTATCCACTAAAGAACATTCTTTCAGACCTTGGAGATGGAATAATAACCAGAAGGAGACTTACTACAGAACTCCGGAATGTGTGCTACACGTCACATATTGAACCCAAAAATGTGATTGAAGCATTCTATGACTACGGTATTAATCAAGACTCTATTAACATGTGTTGTCATAATACTAGTGATATAAATATCTCTAAGAATTTCATTCAACATTCTAGGATTAAACACATTGATATTCGATAAAATTTAACTAGAGACTTAGTTGAAATAAATATTATTGTCCTAGAACACATTTACATTGAAGGACAAATGGTTGATTTACTTACCAAGACTTTAGATATTGTCAGATTTAAAACTTTGCAAAAAGTCGTTTGCATGTGTACAATATATTAAAAGTCAGTTCGTTGTATATATTTTTTTGTTTGATTATTGTGTTCATTTTCTTTGTATGTGTTTTACATTTATATGAAAAAAAATGAAAATGATAAAAATAAAACTTGGGGCTTTTCTTGTAAATGTCACAAGATGTGAAATTCTAATTTGTTTGTAGTTATTGAGATAAAATTGGAATCCCCAATAAGTGTGGAGTGCTCACTTTAACTTACTGTAAATTATTGTCAGATAAGTACACCATTAGGACATTTTGACTACTTCACTTGTGACCATTTATTGACTAAGTTGTCATCTTAAGGTGACAAGTGTTTGAGTGTAGACCTATGATCAGTATCTATTTTTCTACACTGCAATATGATGTTGTGGAAATAAGCATGTTCATTGGAGGAGAAGGCTACCACCACGAGTGTGTAAAGCCATCCTTGATAATGAACATAAGTCATGAAAAAAAGGGTTATCCATATGGCTGTGTGGAAGTCAACTCTAAGAATTAGAAAAACTGTGAATTAAAAAAAAAAGTGAAAAGAGTCAACACAAGAGCATTCAAAAGAAAATTGAAAAAAAAAAAATTATATACATGCTCAAGCCTGGTACATACATATTTTTATTTACAGAGAAAATTTCAAATGATGCTTGGTTTGAAATACACTTCTACATCTAGTCAATTTAGGGTAGGTGATTTATGATTGATTAGTGTAGATGGTCTTACAACACACTAACATCTTAATCTGAGAAATTAATTGAACTAATTGTGAGCAAACATTTGAATGTAAATTTAATGTTTATCTTGAGAATTTTAAGCTAATTATGAAATTGATTTGATTGTGAAATTTGTTTAAAAATATTGTGATGATTCAATTTTTAGTAAATTTTAATATTTTTATGCAATTGACATGTGTGGGATTTTTCGTAGATTTTTTGATCAATAGTCTAAACTTGGCGATAAACTTTAGTATCCATTGCAAAAAGAAAAAAATTGAAAAAAAAAAATTAGAAACGGAATCTTAGTCAAATATGAGGGGTCAATTCAGCCTTACTTGGTGTTAAAAATTGAGAAAGTGCTCTTTGCATTTGATCTAGAATATTTGTAGTTTCAAACTATTTTTGCAGATTATATATGGTAGTTGTACGTAAGGGAGATAATGATTATCTGTAGAACCACCCAGTTCCACTCCTGCAGCACCAAATGTACAAGGTTCTAGCATCTTATCACATTAGACTAAAGCAAATGCTGCTGAAAAGAGAGTCAAGTATGACCCAGCAATTGAAGTCAATAAAGATACTGAGACCCCATCTCTAGATAGTCGGTCCAGACCAACCTTCTACGTGCCAATAAGTTCACTAATTAGCTGGTTCTAACATTCTGATTCTAACTCTCTGATCCAACTAGTTGTACCTTAAATTTTTTATAGTATGCTTTTAATTTCAAAAAAGGGGGAGCAGTAGATTTTAAATGAGTGATGGTGAAATTGTGATAACAAAAATATGAGTTTTAGGATGCTTGAGTTAGAGGGAGCTCTGTGTTATATGTGAGAACTAACTGATGTGGAATAGTTCATGCACTTTATTTTACGAATACTCTACACACACTCACAAAAGTGACATTAAAAATTCAAAAGACATTTAACTTAGGACTTGTAGAAAGTTGATATCTGGTCTTGAAAGAGCCAATTGATACCCAATTCTTAACTTTCACGATATCGTTAGTCTTGTTGGAAATTGGTTGACTGATTATTTAAGTGGAAATTGTTAGTCAGTGAATTAGAAATTAAGGTTAAATTTAAATACGTAAAATTTTTGGAAAATATAATAAATATTCTAAAATGAATTTGTCTAAAAAATTGTGTCTTTGCCAACAAGACATTTTCAAAATGTCACAGCTTTTCTTTGTAGACATTTACTTTTCAACAAGTCATGTTTTTTTATTGAGTTGTGTCTTTTGAGATACAGCTTTTGGATCATTATATACACACCCCATATATATGAAATTTTCATTCAATCCCTTCATCTTATTAATGCATATGCACTTCAATATAATTTCTGCATTTATTTTGAGTATAATTTCATATAGAGAGTGTTCAAAATATGAGTAAGTTCACTGGTATAAGTAATTTAGAGTGCTTCTATTACAGGACGTGATCGTTGTGTTTTAAAAGACAACAGTAAAAAACCATTAGTACATGTGCACGACATTATCATCTTAAGACGAAAGATTTAAACTCCGTTGATGATCTAATTTATGTTCATACATTTCTGATTTATACTTTACATAATTTTTTAAGTCGAAATTCTGTTAGGTTTTATGCGTAAAAGGTTTATTATTGGAATATAATTTATGCACATTAATTTTTTCAGCAATCTTATGACGATAGATTTCGTACGTGTTGTATTCCGTTAAATAATATACATATGATTTTATTACATATCTAATATGATTTTATATACATGATAGAATTAGAGATGTCAAATTAAGTTATGCATTATTGGACATTAAAATATTGTTTCATATGTTTGTGAATATATTATTCTGATAAATTTGACACTACGTGCGCACGCGCGCGTACACACACACACACATGATTATTACATGATTATTGTGTTAAAACAATATGAATACTTTAAGAATTTTTTTGTGTTCGCGAAATTATGTGCATAGTTATGCATGTTTTCACACCATTTAGAATTGCTATAATGTGGTTGATAACTTTCTAAATATTTAGCACTGTATCATATTCAAATGGACTTCGAAAATTATGTACTAATATTAATGAATGGAGTAATAAATTTTCTATCTTAAGGTTCGATCTTATTTCGCAAATCAAATACGCAAAAGTTTTTATGCGTAGTAAACAACAAGTATGCAATTTTAACTATGAATATAGCAACCAATTCTGCAATATGTTGTCTATATTCTGTTTTATCAAACTACTTGTATATCCATTAGTGCAAAGCAATAGTTTCTATTTATTTAGTCCAAAATATGTGGTTACTAAAGATTACATGATGGGTTATCAAAGATGTTTTGAGCTAGAGTTTTCAGCAGTGCAGCTTATGTGATGACTAGAGGTTCTTTAACTCCATTAGTCGCACAATACCAAAGGAGGTTTGAAGCAATAAAGAGGTAAACCTTTCACACTTGAAAATATTTGGGTATATTTCGTACATTCACATTGATTCTATCATTATACCATGTTTGATGATAAATCAAAGCATATTTCTTTATTTGATAGGTGATATTGAGTTTGATTCAAACTCGAAAGTTAATTGATGAGAACCATGGGACGAAGGCTAGCAAGGATTCATTGATTGTGGAATAAGGACCAATGACGAGATCGCAAGCAAAGAAGATCAAGAAAGTTATGAGATTACGTGCTCATGTTACATGGGCAAAGAGTTCAAATGCAAGGAGTAAAACATCAAGTTTCACGTTGGGCATCGAAGAAGAATCAAGGTGGTACATTTGATTCAACCAAAGAAAGAAGAGGAGATTCTGGCGAACCATGCGACTACATAGGATTAACATACATACGATCGCATTCAACACTCAGAACCAACCCGAGAAGAAAAGAGGCCTACCATACGGCCACAACTAAGTGTGCTATGCGGTCTAATAGTTCAAAATCTTGACGCATTATTTTCGATTGTTTTATCAAGTTCTTTAATAACTTTAGTTTCTTGATTCAATAAATTATTGGGTCAAGCTTTAAATCAGGATTTTTGTTTTCTTGGGGTCGTGATTTAATCTTTTGTGGATTTCAGGGCTACTATTACTACGTGGTTTCACATCAGTTTGTATAAGAGATTTGGCTCTAAAATCAAGGTTATATCTTTATTTTTCCGCTTTTTTTTTATCCTTCGTTGAGTCTTCACATTCTTCATCTTGTTCTTGAGTCTTCTTAGAGTCCTTTATCTTTTGAGTCTTTTAATCCAATAAAAACACCAAAAATTATTCAAGAAGCATTTGTGCATTAGATTAGTGCCCAAATCAATTATTTTTTCGATTTTTTTTGGCTTTTTTGTTGAATTTTCACACATTTAGTGTAAAAAAAAAAATCTAAAATTGTAAAAAAATAAAAAATAAAAAAATTAGCAATTCAAAAAAGTTTGAACAACAAGAAAATCAAATTGAAGCCAAAAAGTGTCCAATTCGATTTCAAGATCCACTTTCTTGAAATTTCTAGAAACATAAATTCATTCAAGTATTCAATTCAACGTCCAAACTATCCTTTGGAGTCAATATCGTTACTATTAGGTTTTTTAGTGTTGGCAATTATGTGGACAAAATGACTAATTTGTAACGTGTTGTAAAAGTCTAGGACCTAGGGTGCAATTTGTATAACTTGGTTATGAGGTCTAGGGTTCGAGTATAAAAAGAAGAGAAACACATCGTCGCATTTTCGCTAGCGATAGCCTGGACACTACTTGAGAGACAAAAAATAGAATCCTCATCGCTCACCTGTCGTCAGGGTTTAGCTCAAGCGACATGTCTATACAGAAAATCCTAATTTACGTTTTTAAACAGATTCTTTTAGCTCATCCAACACAATTACCCTCTCCTATAAATATCCAATCCATTGGACGAAATTCTAGGGTAGTTTTCATTATTTTCATTGCCTTATCTTATTCTCTAAAGATCCAAGAACATATTATTTCATTGTGATTCATCATTTCTTCTTGAGATCATGTTACCACCTATTTAGGAAAAACATCAAACCCATTGATTCTGAAACACCACCTACTTCTTATTGGTCATAGGAATGTACTTTTTTAGTTAGATTTCAGAGATTTCTAAAGGTTGAGAGAGATTGGACTACAAGCGCAGGAAAAGCACAATACCTTAGAGTAGGTTCTTGGAATTCCACTGGAAAGAGACAATTGCAGAAGGTCTTGGAGCAGACCTTAATGTTAGTAAGAAATAGATCGGGATTGGCTAGATAGCATCTGATTGTAACTCACTTCGTATTGTCTATAGTGGAGGTAACTAGCTTGATCTCGAAGTTTTTACCCAGTTGCGATTTCTTCGTCATCATTTTGGTGTTTGTTATTTATTGCTTTCTTTATTACTGCGGTATTCAAACTTAGGGAAATTGACTTATTTGATTAACCATATAGAAAAAATTAAAAACGACTTGTTTCTTTCGATTGATTAATTCCACGTGTAGGGTTACAACTAAAAACGGATAATTAATAATCACTTGGTAACTTTGTAGTCGTTAATTTGGTAATCTGTAACTTTTAAGTGATATCCAGAGTGACACCCGATTTTCCAGTTGCGAAAAAGGCGATAATCGAATTCAAGAAACACTTTCCTGAATTTCTTATTGGTTTTCCCATTCAATTTCCCATTCCTCATTTTCTTGAGTCTTTCTCGAGTTATTATCCTTCTTAAATTCCTCGTACTTGTAGGTTTGAACCTCACAAGGGTGCAAAATTTTGATTGAGATCAATTAGTTTCTTAGAGAACTTGAAGAAAGCATTGAGAGGAAAAATGCAAGAGTGGTGAGATTATTAGAAGGAAAATGCCAAATTTGAGTGTAACACGAGTGCAAACATGTGAGGCATACAAAATCTAGTTATTAGGATAACCGATAAAGAAGAATCAATATCTGGAGATGGAATCAATCAAGCTTTCATGATGAGGGCCATGCAACAAAACTTCGAGCGAATGAATGTGATATTTGGAGAAATTAGATATAGAATGGATTGACAAGATACATAGATAGCTAACTTACAAAGGGGACAATGTAGAGGAATTTCTAATGTTAGAAGGCAAGGTAGGTGTGATCCTAGAATTGAATATGGTGATGAGAATGAATTAGCTAGTGCTAATGAGGATAATCAAATATCGGAGGCCGATGTGGATAGGATGAGGAATAGATGAGATAGGCATGAAAGGGGGCCTAGATGAGATCCTAGAGACTTTGATGGAGATATGGTTCATCAGAATTTGGTTGTCATTAAGATGAAAATTCCTTCATTTCAAGGTAAAAACTATCCGAAAGTGTATTTGGAATGGGAAAAGAAGTTGAAGTTGATTTTTGATTGCCATAACTATTCTAAGGATAAATTAGTAATTATAGAGTTTACGACTATACAATCATATGGCGGGACCAACTAGTTACAAATTGGAGGAGAAATCATGAGAGGTTTATAGAAACATGGGGTAGATTAAAGGCCATCATGAGGAAGAGATTTGTACCTAATAATTATTATATGGATCTTTATAAAAAAAACTTCGAAGCATTAGTCAAGGTTCGAGGAGTGTGGAGTGTTGACCTATGATTTAATATAGCTCAATTTGCTATGATTATAATAGACAAGATACTTATGTTTCTAACAAGTCTTGTCATGTATAAACCTTCTTAAGCATTCAGAGGCTCAAATCGTCATCCATTAAAAAAAAGTGATCAAAAGAGATTCGAAGAGAACAAAAATTTTGAAGATTAGAGTTTAGAAGTTCTTTATTGAAACTTCTATTTATATGTAAATGTATCAACTCATCAATCTTTAGCAAGTGCATAGAGCTCAAATTATTTTCATAATTCATCACTTGTATAAAAATGTTTTTGATTCATAATATGAAATAGTTTTTGGAAAAATGAATATTTTGATATAAAAATTAAATTTCAAAATTCTCATACTTCGGTTGACCGAAATGACAGAAATGCTCAGCCAAAATTCTAACGATATAAAATATACAATGGCTATATTCATCTTTCAGTTGACCAAAATGCCCGATAGCTCAATCGAAAGTTGCTGATTCTCAAACATCTTGATCTATAAATAGCCTTTTCTTTTGCATTCAATTCTAACAACTTACAAGAGCAGTTAAGATAGTATATTTATTGAAAATCATCGTCCTTACTCGATTTTATATTATATTTCATTTATTATAAATAATCTCTTAATTGATCAAACTAGTTTTATCTATTTCATCAAGAATTTTATTTTGCAAGGAAACTTTTCAATCTCTTCTATTTTCAATTCTTGATAAAGGTTTTCTTTGCCAACACTTATATTGAAGTGTAAATCTCTCTTCATACTTAACTTGTATTATTTGTTAAGAGATATCATATGTTGAAAATTTTGATGCAAGATACAAACTATTTCATTATCCATTATTCATCAAAGTTCACAATATAAACACTTGAGATTTATTATTTGCTATCTATTGAAATGTTATCCTAACTCTCTAAATACTTGACTTGATTATATCATTTGTTGAGAGAGTTCTTTCAATTGTAAAATTATCATTTATACTTTGGTGGTTTCGAGAGCCTTGTGAAAACTCGATTGTTGTTAAGGATAGATGCTCTTTATTGTAAGTTATCTAAAGATAAGTGCTCTTTATTGTAAGTCACTTAAGGATAAGTGCTCATTGTTGTAAGTCACTTAAGGATTGGTACTCCTTGTTTGTAAGTTACCACAATAGTGCATTTGGCCTTGCTCGTGATTGAGAGATTTGTAACGGGGATATAGAACATATTGTATATCGAACCCCATTAAATTCGCTTGTCATCTTTACATTATTGTACTTTACTTTAAATTGGTATTTACATTGTGCTATATCTACTTAAGTGAAAATACTTGAATTAAGTTATCGATTTTGTGTATTTACTTATCTTATTACACTTTGCATTTATATCTTGTGTATTAAATAGTTTTGAGACTAATTGTCGAAAAAGATTAAAAATAATAATTCACCCCCTCTTGGTTAGTTATTCTTGGATGATTACCATAATGAGATGGGGATAGATATAATTAGGACGAATGTTGAGGAGGATCGAGAAGCCACAAGGCTAGGTTTTTGAATGGTTTGAATGGGAAGATAGCATGTAGTGGACTACAACATTATGTGGAGTTGAAGGACATGTTACATATGGCTATGACGGATTTTAATCCTTCTTGGAAATTGAACTGGGATAGTAGTAGAAGTGATGGGGCTGTTTCAAAGGTTAAGACCGAACCACCGAGGGAAAAAGAAGAAGTAGCTAGCAAAATAAAACCTAAGGCGAATTCCCAATCTTCTAGGAATAGAAATATCAAGTGTTTTAGATGCCTAGGTTCAGGGGACATTCCTTCTCAATGCCCAAATGATAGGGCAATGATCTTGTATGATGATGGGAAAGTAGTGAGTGATAGTGATGAGATGCCGGAATTGAAGCATGCTAGTGATGGTGATGGTATAGAATACCTAGTGGAGGTGAAACACTTGTTACAAGGTGTGCTCTCAGTACACAAATCAAAGTGAATAGCATGGATGGGATAGAATACCTAGTTGTAGGTGAAACACTTGTTACAAGGTGTGCTCTCAGTACACAAATCAAAGTGAATGGCATGGAGCCGCAAAGGGAGAACAGCTTTCATACTAGGTGCCATGTCAACATGTCTGTAGTATGATTATTGGTGGGAGGAGTTGTACCAATGTTGCTAGTACTATCCTTGTAGGAAAATTGGGTTTAAGTATGCTAAAGCATCCTAGACCCCTATAAGTTGCAGTGGTTGAATGAATATGGAGAGGTTAGGTGATGTGAACCCGGTTATGGGCAACGTATGGAACTCGCGGAATTGATTTGAAATGTCGGAAAAGTCCAAATCCAGGTTGTAGACGATAGGAATCTTGACCCGAGCCTCACGATTCAAGAATCTAAGGTATATTAAACCTTAGACCCCGTTGATATACGGAAACAAGAACCTCGATCTACGAACGTCACAAAGGGTGTCTAATCCTTTGATAAGTTTTAGGGTTAAACGCCATAAATATTAGAATAATATTTGATAAGTTTGAATGTTCACGGAAGAACAATGGAGAGAAAATCTCATTTAATTCATAATGTCAAAACTGCTTTTACAATGTAAAAATAAATCCTATTTATACCAAGTATGCAAAACCCTAGAAAGTACGAAGCTTCTCGAAAATATTCTAAAAGATATTGTTAAATTAGAGTTCTAAGGAAAGTAGAAAATTTGTGAAAAATAAAATATTATGCCCAGATGTTGGGCATGGGGGCGCCAACACCCCCTGTAAATGTTGGGCGCGGGGGCGCCACTACCGCGGGTTAAACTTTGGCTTCGATGTCAGATTTCAATACTTTAGTCATATCTTCCTCTTTCGATATCCGATTGAGGTAATTCAAAATACGTTGGAAAGCTTATTTCAAGGGCTACAAAGCTTCTAGAAATATAGATATTCAAATTCGAACGTATTCTATACCAAAAATGGGTCTCAAATTGAGACTGAAAATTCAAGTGCTTTCCAACCCGTTCCGACTTCCGTCCCCAACATGTTACTTGACCATTGGCTTGTTGTCTTCAATATTATGGACTCCGTTGCTC
>CAIGRB010023412.1:0-19941 GCA_903798255.1 Fraxinus quadrangulata
CACACATTCGTATTGTACGATAGAAAATGAAAATGAAATGTTGCCCCTTGTTTTGTCATAATATCCGCTAGTTGATTATTTGAAAATACATGCATAGTGTGTAAAACTCCAGCCTTATTCTTGTCCCTTACTACATAACAATCTAGTTCAATATGTTTTGTTCTCTCGTGAAACACAGGATTGACAGCAATGTGTAACACAGCTTGATTATCACAATATTGTACAATGCAGGCTTTTCATGTTTGATCCCCAAGTCAGCTAGTAGGTATAAAAGTCATTGTACTTCGCATGTTGTAGATGCCATTACACGGTATTCAGCTTTTACTAAAGATCTAGAGACCGTACTTTGCTTCTTAGATTTCCAGGATATTAAAGCATTTCCCAGAAAAGTGCAATATCCAGTTATAGACCTCCTTGAATCAGGGCAACTCGCCCAATCTGAATCTGGAAAAATCTTCAACCGTAAGTCATTATCTTTAGGGAACAAAATCCTTTGTCCTGGCATGCTCTTGATTTATCTTAGTGCCCTATAAGCTGCACCCAAATGAGGTTCCCTTGGTTGGTTCATAAACTGACTCAACACTTGAACCACATAACTCAAATCATGCCTAAGAATGGTTAAGTATAGTAATTGTCCCACCAACCTCCTATAGAGTGATGCATCCTCCAATAATTCTCCACTTTCTCTGTCCAGTTTAACATTCTATTCTATTGGTGTGTTTGCTGGTTTGGCACCACTAAAGCCAGCATCTTTTAAAATGTCTATGGCAAATTTTCTTTGACACAAAAAAATTCTTTTCTTAGACCGATCAACCTTCAATCCTAGGAAATATATTAATGTTCCTAGATCCTTTATCTTGAATTGTCTATCAAGAGAAGCCTTCAAATCATCCATGCCCTTTGAATCATTTCCTTTCAAGACAATATCATCTGAGAATAAAGGAGCCATTCCTATTCCTGGTAAAAAGTGTATAATCAGATTTGGACTGTGCAAAACCTTTTTGTAATAGAAAATCTGAGAACTTAGTGAACCATTGTCTAGATGCCTGTTTTAAGCCGTATAAAGACTTGTTGAGCCTGCATACCATATTTTCCCCTTTGCTGTCAAGACCAGGAGAAATTCTCATGTATATTTCCTCATTTAAATCACCATATAAAAATGCATTATTGACATCCAATTGCAAGAGATTCCAATCATTAGCAGCAGCTACAGCTAAAAGAACTCTTACAGAAGTAAGTTTCACCACAGGAGAACAAGTTTCTAGATAATCAAAACCTTTTCTTGAGTATAGCCCTTAGCCACTAATCTGGCTTTATACCTTTCTAAAGACCCATCTGCTTTCAATTTCACTTTAAACACCCATTTACAGTCAATGGGAATCTTGTCTTGAGGTAGACAAGTGATTGTCCATGTGTTATTATCCTCAAGTGCCTTAATTTCCTTAGCCATTGCATCACACCAGTTAGGATCCTTGACAGCCTGATCAAATGACTGAGGCTCAGTCATATTTGTGATATTAAGAGCATATGTTCGATGGAAAGATGAAGCCTATCATAAGCAAGATAATTCTGGATATCACAGTTGGGGCTCAAGCTTGAAAGGACCTTGCTTGTGGACTGATCAGATCTGGTAAGAGAGTCTTAAGCCAAATGATAATGATAGTGCTGAAGATAAGAATGAGTCTGTTTAATTCTTGTGGATCTTCTCAAAAGAGGATTCATGTCTTGTAAAAGAGGAGGATTTATGTCCTGTGAAGGTGTATGGTTTTCTGATGGAAGGATGGGGATATCTTGGTGATCTGGTAAAATATTTGGTAAAACATTTTCAGATATAGGAGGCACATGGGAAGGAAAAATGGGGAAGGAAGACTCTGGAATTGGATTAGGTAAAATAAATGGATCATTATGATTCAAAGGAAATTGTTTATATGGAAAGACTTTTTCAAAGAATATAACATTTCTTGAAATGAAGACAGTCTGAGTTCGAAGATCTAGGAGTTTGTAGCCTTTGATAGAATATGGATAGTCAAGGAAGATACATTTAATTGCTCTAAAATCAAATTTTGATTGATTTCTAGTGAGTGTGTAAGCAAAACATAAGTAGCCAAAAATCCTGAAATGTGTGTAATCTGGTTTGTGAGAGAAAAAGGCTTCAAATGGGGATTTTCCATGAAGTAAAGGAGTGGGAAGTCTGTTGATTATATAAGTGGCAGTTTGTATACATTCACCCCAGAAGCTAAGAGGTAAATTAGCTTGAAAACGAATGGCTCTAACAACATTTAATAGATGTTGATGTTTTCTTTCGACTACTCCATTTTGTTGAGGTGATTCAACACAAGTCTTTTAATGTATAACACCTTTAGATGAAAAGAAATCTCTAAGGTAAAATTCCGAACCATTATCTGAACGAATACACTTTATCTTGAGGTTAAATTGTGTCTCAATTAAAGTGAAGAAAGCTGGAATGACAGATTGTGTTTGACTCTTAGAATTTAGCAACCAAGTCCATGTACATCGAGTAAAGTCATCAACAAGAGTTAGAAAATATTTTGAACCATCAATAGCAGTAGTAGAGAAAGGACCCCATAGATCAGCGTGTATTAGATCAAATGGAGCAGAACTTTTTATTTCACTAGAAACATAGGGTAATCTGTGCAATTTAGCCATAGGGCAAACATCACACTGTTGTATATTATTTACTTTCAAATCTGAAATGATAGGTTGCAGCATTTGTAGACGCTGCAAAGATGGATGACCTAACCTAGAATGCCACAAATCAGAAATTGTGGATGTTACAGAATTAACAAAGTGTTTGTGTGGATTGGAGGTGATATTCAGCATATAGAACAGGCAATTTCTCTCTTTAGCCAAACCAATCATCGTCCATGAGCATAGGTCATGTATAAAGCACACACCGGACAAACAAATGAGAGCACATCTCACTGTTTTAAGCAACTGACTGACTGAAACGAGATTGAATGCAAAAGATGGCACATACAGAACATTCTTCAGAACAATAAAGTCGATAAGCCTAAATGAACCAACATGTGTAACCTCTGCTAAAGTACCATTTGGAAGCTTAATAAAACGTGATACTGAAGCTGTGATTTCAGTGAGTAAATGAACTGAACATACCATATGATCTGTGGCATCAGTGTCTAAAATCCATTCATAATTCACACTCAAAGTTTCTGGATCTTCATATGACTTAGATGAAAAAGATTGACTAAATACTGATGCATTATGGGGCAAATAACGCGATATACCTGCCAGATTTGCTAAGGCATGCTCCTGTGAATCATAGGTACATGGATTGTGAAGATCAATAGTACGGGTACCTGTGAATGGCAGATGCGTTTCATCAGTAGGTTGAATCAAAGCCAACAGTCGTTGATACTGATTCTTAGTGAAGGGAAATTGTGTAAGATTAGTAGTGACATCAAGAGTGGATTCCACTTGATTTGCAACTCCATGAACCATAGAAGTCTTGTTCTTGAACTTATATCCTGGTGGATATCCGTGCACTTGGTAGCATTTGTCAATTTTGTGGCCAAGAAGACCACAGTGGCTACACTGAGGACGCTCCTTCTTATTGTTATGTCCAGTAAGATTATGTGTGATTCCAGCAGCGTTTTCTCTTTGCTTCTCCTCTTGTACAACTAGAGAAAAAACTTTGTTAATTGCTGGCAATGGATCAATCAATAGTATCTGACCTCGAATCTGAGAGTAACTCTCATTCAGTCCCATCAGGAACTGCATGACATATTCCTCATGTTGAAATTTCACCAAGGAAGCTGGAACAGGTCTATAGCACCCAAGTTCATCCCAAAAGTGTCTTCAATTTAGTAAAATAGGCACTTACTAAACACTGGTCTTATGTTAAAGAGGCGATTGCCTTCCTTAATTGAAAGATACGAGGTCCATTACCTTGTGAAAACCTTTCTTTAAGATCAGACCAAATACCAGCAACAGTATCAATATAAAGGACATTGGCAACAATTTCATTAGAAATTGAGTTTAAAAGCCATGAAATGACCATATGATTGCACCTCTTCCAAGCTGGATAGACCGAATCACCTTCATCGGGTTCGCTTAGAGATCTGTCGATGAAACACAGCTTGTTTTTGGCACTTAGAGCAATTTCAACGGATCTACTCCATGAGGCATAGTTGTCTTCGTTCAGCTGCTGAGAGACAATCAAGGCACCAGGACTATCTCCATGATGTAAAAAAAATGGACTGAGAACCTCTGTTCTTGCTACAGATTCAGATGCAGGAATCGAAACAGGAGGTTTAGGAATTAACGACTCAGGAGCTGAAGCGGAAGCATCATTATGCTCTGATACCATATTGAGATTAAGCTAGCAAGTCTAATACGGAAAGAAAGAAGTGAATAGAAAAGATTCTCTGTATTATTGAAAATATCTCATTATACATTAGGTGGTCCTTAAATGGAAAAAAAATATCATTGTTTACAGCTGTATACTAACTAAAAATCAGCTCATCTAACTAACTCTACAGCTCACTTCCACGTCAGTTTCTTCTGGTATTCTCAACATTATTCCCTCCTCAGCAGGAAGAGGAACAAGTGATTCGTGGACCTGGTCTTTATGCTGTTCGTGCTCTTCCTTCTATGCAACCTTTTCCAGGCTTTTCGTCCAACTCCTTATTCCATTTTACCTACAACATACCCACGTAAGTATTTCTGCACTTTAGCATGAACTTATTCAGTAACCTGACATAATTTGGAATTGATCTGACTGCCATTTTATCTCTAGCCGATTTTTAAGTTTCTAGTCTGGTATAAATAGAAATGGAGCAAAATTCTTCTGACAGCTGAATCTGCTAACTCTGGATCCACAGTAACCAATATTTAGGTTAACAGAGAGGTTCATTCTTTCACATCTTTTTATGTACTGTTGATGCATGTCATATCATTAGTGAACCTAGTGCTTTGGAGACCACGGCAGTGGGTGGCAAGCAAGGACAAGTAGCTGAGCAACAGCAGCAACCTGGACCCCAAGGTCAAGATGGTGTGGAAAGATCTCAATTTGCAGTTCAGGTTGATTTAATGCTCATGTTAGAGCTGGTAGCCGTTATTTATTTGTTCAACCAAGATGGATCAAGGAAATGGCTTGCTCTCCATATATTCTTAGCTTCCCTTATTTATCTGTAAGTGCTTAGAGGAATTTCTTGTCTTCTGTTACTTAACCTGGCCAAGTTCTTGGTATAAATTCATTTAATAGTTTATTTTCCTATGCATCGATCTTGAACTTTGCATTCCTTTAAGGTATTCTTGTTGGCGTCCTTGCATATCTATGTGCCTCACGAGGCTTAGGTAATTCCCATGTGTAATGCAGATATCAAACAGGATCTCTTGCACCATTAATACGATGGCTTACTTAAGGAATGCAGATGGCAGCTGCTCCTCAACAACCCAGACCACCTTTCAGGGCTGAGGATGTTCCTGCTGCTGGGAGGCTAGAAAATGAAAATGCTGCTGCAGAAGGTAAGATTTCTTGTCATGATATGTGAAAATTATTTTGTTAATTTTGTTAGAGGCCTTGACAATGCTTGAGAAATCTTGAATGTCACTTAAAAAATAGCACTCTTGCTATTTCTGGATGAATATGGTTATTTAATCTTATCTATTTGGTCATTTGTATACCGTTCTCGTGGGTAAGTTTTTTTTTTTTTACTCGTCTAATCTCCAAAGCTGTTGAGCAGCCAGCCAGCTGAACGCTGACTTATCCATTCCCATAGTGGACAATTCTGCATACATTTGTTTATGCACGCTTGCATAATAAATCCATGTGCAAGTAGATGTCACTAATACGTCGTCAGTTTCATTGAAACAGGAGATTTTATGGCTGAATATACTTGAATGCGTGCATTCATACATACAAGCAGGCATGCATGCCGCATGCCCACGTCGCTCTATTTTACCTTGAGTGTTTCAATTATGTTGTTCTAGTATATTAGTAAAATACAGAACTTTAAAAGTTAAAAGAATAATCAATCTTTGACATGGCAGACTGGCAACCTGGAGTCGAAAATGAAAATCGGCAAGTCAACAATGGAGATAGGCCAGTTGGTAACCAGCATGTAGTGGAACCTGGAGGCGAGGCTGACCGCTGGTTAAGAATTGTAAAAGAGATCCAGATTTTCTTCTTAGGCTTCATTGCTTCACTCCTCCCTGTCTTTCAAAACATTGATTAGACTATGAATAGTTATTAGGTTCTAACCATGGAGTTAACAATGACTACTGGAGAAACATGGGGTCAGGACTCAGGAAGAGTCGCATTAAGTTCTGGTTGATACAATACAGTGTTGTCTTTGCTGTGGTAGAATAGAAAGGTAAATCATTTAGGATTTGAGCCACATTTTTTGAAAAAATACATTTTTGAATAGTATTTTGACTCATTTTAACTGCACATTCTTCTATAAAATAATATTACACTCAAATTAAAAAAAACTTATTTTTTAACCGTATTTTCCTTTAATACACTATTCAAAAATACATTTTTTTTTGACAAAAATGGGGTTCAAACAAGCCCTTTAATTTTGAGGCTTGTGATCTGCTAAGAGCTGCTCATTGTTATTTATTGAATTTGGACTATGGAATATTACATCTCTACATAATTGTGAAATAATAATATGATTAAAAGCTGTTTCAGTGTGTGGGGTTTTTTGGGAGCCCAAAAGCACTTAATAAGTTATAGGACCATGCTAGAATAACATAATTTTTTACCAAAGGGTTTACCAAATGGACAAATGGCGGCAAAAAATTAGAGGAAATTACACAAAATCGGGCATTTAAAAATCTTAGTTCAAAAATCAGATATGAAGTATATTTAATCAAAAATCATGTAACAATTTAATATTTTAATATTATAATACAAATTTCTTCCAACCCTAATTATTTTCATTTCCCCCTTTTCTCGACCTCTCCCTTCTCTCTCTTACTTCCAGTTCCTCTCCTTTCTCTCTGTCTCTTCGAACGCTACTACACATTCAAAAGTCGGTGATGGAGCTGCTCCGGCCGACACTGCGCCACAAGCGCTCGTCGTCGTCGGCATTGCAGATCGAGTAGGAGAAGGGGTGGTGGTGCTGGTTCACGGTAGAGGCCGAGCGAATCAATGTTTTTCTTAATTTGATTTCTCAGCACAGATTTGAGGAGTTGTGTGTGATTTGTGATGGTCGATGGTGGAGATTTTGTGTGGCTCGCTGGTTGAGTAGTGGGGCAGTATACTGTGCAATCGGGTGGTGATTTTAATGTTCCGACGAGGCACTCATTCCGGCGAGTAGCGTGATGCGTGGTATGATGAAGGTGTGCAGTGCGGCGGTGGCAGTGATGGCGGTGGCGGTGGTGTTGTGTTGGGGATTTTGGTGATTCTTGTTGGTAGTGGGTGGTGCTGAGACTGGGATCGATGTTGTGAGAGGGTGGGATGGCTGGATGCGGTGGTGGTGGTGGTAGTAGGTGTGTGTATTGTGGGTGCGGTGGTGATGGGGGTACTGCTCTAGGTGTTTACAGTTGTTAATGGTGGTGGCGGCAACGACGGTGAAGTGGCAGTGAACCATTAAATAGTTAATATGTGAGTAGTTGGTGGTGGAAGTTGTTGTTCGTAGATTGGATCCAGGAGTTGGGAACTTTTTTCAGATCAATGTCGTGAGATGTTGCGTGCTGTGGGTGCGGTGGTGGTGGCACTATCGGTGTGTGATAGTATGTGGTGGGTTGACAATGGTGGTGGTAGTCAATGGTGGTACATGTGGAGGATATGGTGATTTTGGTTTTGTGACTATAAATATAATCTGTGACCTTAAAATTCTATAATCTGTGACTAAAAATATAATCTGTGACCAATAAATTTGTTATCTCTAACCTAAAAATTATATAATCTGTGACCGTGAAAAAATTTGTAACCAACTAATTTGAAAATTTGTGACTGTGTGACCTATAAATTTTGATCTATGACCAACTAATTTTGAAATCTGTGACAAATGAATTAATTGTGACCTAGAAAATTTTTGAACTGTGACCGTAAAAGAATTTTTGATGTATAAAGAATAATGTGACTATTTAAATTGTGAATCTATGACCATATTGTATAAATTGTCGGAATCGGAGCAGTCGTCGGAANTGATTTAATTTAAGTGAAAATTACACTAAATCGGATCTTAAGTTTGACCTTTTTAAAAATTAGGTTTTCGCGTTTTTTTTAATTTATCAAGTTTTTTATCATTTTAATTAATTTTTTATAAAATAAATATTTTTCTAATTTCTCTCTCTAAATCATAATTACCCAAACCTAAAACCCTAATTTTATCTCTTCTTCCCCTTCTCCCTCTCTCTTCCACGCCTCACTTCCCCTGTTTCTCTCCGCCTCTCTCTCCCCCCTCTCCCTAGTACCGCCGGCCAACTGCAGTGTCGCGACATGAACGACGACACTGCGAACGGCAAACTCTGCCTCTCTCGTCTCTGTCTTCTCTGATTTTTGCATTAATAAATAAATACCTGATTTTTGCATTAATTAAACTTAAAACCTGATTTTTGAATTGTGCATAGTTAATCCCTTAGTTGTGAATTTTTCCCAAAAAATTATGTACACGTATCTTATTCCTAAGTTATATAGTTGTTTGGTTGCAGTTAAAGAAGTGCCTATTGAAAAAATAAAAATAAAATAAAAGCTATCTAAAAGGCTCTAAATAGAGCTTTTATGACAAGTTGAAATATGCATTAACTATTTTACCCACACATTTTATGAAAATATTTAGTCATTCTTTGGTACCGCTAAAAAATCTGATTAAAATTTAAGTTAAAGTCAATAATTAATTTCACCCAAACATTTCATGGAATTCATAACTTTTCAATCACAAATTTCATCAACTTTTATTAAAATCTGTTAAAATTTTTAATTTAATCACTACTAAAACAAGAGGCTTTATATTTTTATTGATATTTCGTACATGAATACGTCATATTTTAGCGTCTAATATATTTTAAATACTAAAAAAATTGTTCATATTACAGTTTTAACTAAAATTATATATTTTTTATATTTTACACAATAAAGAAAAAAATTATTTAGTCAAACAATTATATAGTATGCACAATTAAGAAATCAAAAGCACTTTCTAATTTATGTTGTCAAGTCGTCGCTTTTTGGTAATAGCTCTATTGATAAAAGTTTTGCTTACTACAATCGTGCCAAATGAATATTTTATTATATATCGAGCTTATGTTCTTCCCCAACTGACATGTTTTGCTTCGGTTCAACGAGAATGTTGAACTGAAATAGTGCATCGGATTACTATTTAGGGCATTATAAGACGTTTGTACATGTAAAATGATAAAAAGATTCATCGTCTATACATTTTTTATGACATGGTAAAGTGATCAGAATAGGTACTAAACAAAGAAATATTAAAGTACATAATTAAAAAAAAAACCAACATTATGCATTCTTATCATGACCATATGTACAAATGATGGAGATGACAATCATGAATAAGAATAATTATGGGTAATGCTTATCTCTAATATATTAAATATCAATTATTTTTTGGATAATTTTAATTCTACAATAATTCAATTATTTCAATAATACTTTATTTTTTATTTTTCAATATTTAATAAATACTACAAAATATTTGTCATGTATGAATTTCGTATTGTTAATTTTTAATTAATTAACATTTACATTAATCTAGATTCAATGAATCTTGATTTGATAAATCTTAATCTACATGAATTTAGAATTATTATAGATAAATTTATTGTTATTCATATACCTAAAAAATTTAATGGATATCATGTATTAATATTTAATTCTTATGTACCAAATGTAGTATAAAAATATTGTTTATTTGTAGTATTTCATCATCATAATAAAAATTTTGAATCATAGAAATTGAATTTTGAGAGTACAATTTTCTTTTCTTAAGTTTATATCCTAAATTTTATTTTTCTTAATCCGTTTGAAACTCATCAAATTCTCTCAATAAATTGATATCAAATATTACTTTTATAGCACTTTTAAAGTATTTCAGAATAACGTACAACGCACGTTCAACTCTTGTGCATTCAACTCTGACTAGTATTTACAAGTCAGTCTACATGTAAAAATTTAAATTGGAAAAAAAATTTAAAGAAAAAGGTACTAAAAATCTGAAGCCGAAGGAGGACTATTACACTGCCACTCGAGATAGAAATAACTACAAAATGTATATACACTTATCATACTTCCTAATCACATCTCAGATAAAATATTGCTGATTTTTCTAAGCTCTTTAAGGGCTGCCATGGCTGTAATTTGTCCTTGCCCAACAAAACCATTTTTCGAGCTGTTCTCCAACGGTCCCGTGTAACCTCGATCTTGCTGGAAAACAGACTCAATAACCTGCGCATGCAAACGAAATATTACATATGCACCTCTGCTTAGGGAACTATCAATTTGAAACAAGTATTTCCCATTATAGTTACTATTGTGAAGAAGGTTCTTGGTGAAGGACTTCTTTTATTAAGCTTACATAAGTTCATGACACTTCAATTGAATCGAGTTTTTCAAGGATCATAGCAGCTTCGGTTAAAAGAAGTGCGATTGCTTCATTATATTGTAACGCAAAGAGTAGGAACATTCTAGAGACAGTTAAAGCCATTATGTACTGATATCATATTTACTGACCGGTACCTGGATGTTTTCAAGCATGGATTGCCCAAGATTTTTGAAGCTACCCATCAAGTTTTGCTCAACCGTCTCTCCTTCACTGATTCCCAAAGATCTATCACATCCATCGACTGCTGAAGAGCCAACTTCAGCGTTCCGAACACTTCCTCCATGGCAAGCTTTTACATCTTCAGAAGCACCTGCCTTATCAGATGTTCCCCAACTCGCATTCCGTCCAAACTTCCATAACCATTGAAATTTTTCGGATAGAAACTTCCGCTCCTTCATGCCCATGGCTGATTTACCCACAGAATTATCATTCTGTGAACATTTTAGAGACAGATCATCAGGTGAATCTGAGACAGGAAGAGGGGGGCATTCTGGGGTAGTCCCACATGTACTGGGATCATTTTCATCAATGGTCAAGTTTGACGCTATGCTACATTTTTCTGAGTCATTCAGATGACCATTAGCTCCATGAATAGGACTCGGTGAATCTGAGGAATTGGAAGAATTCTCTTCACTCTCTGCGCTTCCACTCGAATATCTCAGCTCAGACGTGCTGGCACAGTTTTTATCAGTAATTTCTTGCCCATTGACCTCACCTGGATCCCCATGGCCTAAATCTTTGTTGTACCCTAGCTTTTCTGTATCTTCATCTGATCCGAGCTGAAGGGCCAGATCTTTCAACAAATTTCTCCTAACAGATGGCTTTTGGTCTCTTTGTATTTTACCAACCTTAGATGAAGATGGGTCAGATTCAGTTCTAGACAGTCGCAATCTTACTCTCTCTGACCAACCCTTTCTGCGGTTCGGAACTTGTTTTCCGGCAACACCTTCCTTGCTCTCTTCTTCCTTGTGCAAATCTCGCCACTTCTCTTCCCAGTAGCTATCGGGGACTGCATTCAGGGGAGTTCTTGGAGAAGTTACGTCTAAAGAAAGGCTATGACCCCTAGTACTAACTGACTGACTTTTGTAATATAACCCAGGATAAATCAGTGGGGAAGTTTGGTTCGCATCTACTGCCAGAGCCTGCAAGGATGTTGCCTTTGCTAGGACCTTAACAAGATATATGTCATCAGGAAAATTCAATAATCTTTGAAGACAAGCAGTGGCATTCTCTGTGGCAAGCACTGGAGATCTCAAATGAAGTATAATTGAAACTGCAAAAGCAGAAATGAATGCTCCCCTAGGCGAATTGAGGACTGCAAATGTGGACTCGGAATCATTATCGGCAGGTATTCTGAATTTGGTATTATCATACGAAAAAATTTTGTCCCAAATAATTAAAAGGTCTTCAAGTGAAAATTCACGCCCAAATAGGACCCGTAGCCAGCGAAGTGCAAAATATTGTGGTTCAACTCCTAATTCAACAAGGTGGCCATGAAGAGATGAATCAACAATGGAAAGTAGATGATAGAGTACGGCGGAAGCTTCAATTACAGGAGGGAATCCACTATGAGCAATCCCAAATGGAGATGGAGAGAAAAAATCTGCCATAGCAACAGCACCACCTGCCCCACTCATCAAAGCATCAAACATAGAATATCCATCATGTTCCATAAATTTCTTTGACAAGACAATACCAAGTTCACCTTCTGCCCCATAGGCATCACTTAGTAAAACAATTTTTTGTATCTTGGGATCAAGTTCACTGAGACTGCTAAACTTCACAGAGCCTTTTCCCAATTCATTCACATCTTCGGCAGAATCAGAGAATTTCCTAAAATCAAACTTATATGTCAAGTCATTTTCATGAAATGAGAAGCCATCAAACTTGTCAATGAAGTGGTCTTCATAAACTTTTCTCACTTCTGAAAGACGCTCAACATCAACGTGTAGAACATACAACAGCGGGGCCAAGAGTTCATGCATCCCTACCAAATGAAAGCATAAAGAGATGATTCCAGGAGTAGACAATCAATTTGATTGTATTAAACCGGATAGAAAAAGTCTGATTTGGAGATATTTTCACATCCAGTCTATGCAATTACAGAACAGATCACAAAGCTATACTTCGATTAAAATCTTTCAAATTCAGTTCACCAAGTAATCTATTTAAAAATAACTTAAAATTCTTGGCGTACACATCTCTGCTTACTAATCCATACTAGAGGAAGCCACTTTTGATTCCACTAAAAATGACTGATAAATAATGTTAAAACAAAAAGAGAATACAAACTACAAATAAAACCTACCTTGTCTGTAGCCATACTCTGGATGTCCAAGGCACCAAAGTAGTAAAATCCTCCTTAAAATTCCTTGGCACCCAGGTGTCTGGAAATAGCTACCAGGTTCAGGATATAGACGTGTCAAATCTTGGTCAACCATTCTCTCCAGTTCAGCATTCTTGAAAAAACGACCCCACATGCTACCTGCATGACAAATAGCAACAGCATGAATTACTTAAAAAAGAAAAATGGCAAGTCATATGAGTGCATAAACTTAATATTCACTAACACGGGTTCTTGACAAGTATGGAAACTCAAGTGTAAGCTACTGACATGCCTGAGAAAAGGAATCTTAATGAAGAAACTTAAAAAAGGAAGAGGAAAAATGTTTTAGAAATGCAGGCACTTCAATAAAATTTACCGAGCTAGAGGAACAAAAACATTGTATTGATGAATTTGTGTGCATAATATAGAAACTCTACCTGGATTTTGTGATAGTGGATTGTCCATGACAAGATCAGAAGAATTACTTCCATCCTTGGGAACATGTGTATCAACCAGAAGCTGCCGCCTCAGAGCAGCATACCTGCAAAAAATCATTAACTAATTATCAAAACAAACTCTTTAACTAAAACTGGAATAAGAATGAATATATAATAACCACTTGCAAAATGCTCCTACTGTGGTATCTACTTCCTAATGGTTGACATATTAGAAGGAGATGATCCTACACTTCAGAGAGTATTAAGTTTTGAGTCAAATTAGTTTCTGTTACTTTAATTAACAAGTAAATCTGCAATAGCAACAGCCAAACGGCGAATGAACTATACTATAAAACTAGGAGCTTCGTCCATTCAAACACGTGTAACTCAAGAAACTTAGTAAAAAGACACAGAAATAAGAACTACTCTTGTTGTTTTTAAGCAGGTCAGTTGTAACCAAAACAAAACTTTTACAGAATAATCCACTAATGAGAGACAAATATAAGATTGATAGTTCAATGCTAAAAGAATCCAAATGCAAAACACTAAACAAACTTAAGTAAACCACGATTTGATGACTGTAGAAGAAAAAAGAATAACTCAAAAAATCCTCGAATTAATAACTCAGTTATAACGGTACGCATATGGGCACAAATTAATGAAAAGACCAGCATATGCAAAAATAAACATAGAAACTTCTCGAACTTCAGTGCATATATATCATCATAAATTGAGTCAAGAAATGAATTGAATCTTTAAAACAACAAATACAGTATAATATCAGAGTCGACATTTATTTACCTTCGTCGCGAATTGGCCGTCACTCGGCGAAGATCGTCTATAGATGAAGAAGATGGTAAAACCCCCAAATCTATGCGCCACTGCACCCCTCTAAGATCTCCAAAACGACTTAAACGTTCAGAACGTGACGTCGTTTCAGCCGTTGCAGTCTCCATTGAAACCTGTGACATGATCTTTTTTACTTTTTTCAGTTTTACTTAAATTCAGGTGAAGTTCTTAGAGTTCCAGTTGACAAATTTCCATAAACATTGTCTTCATACAAAAAAAATGTATCTTGGATTTATAGACCCTTTTGGCTAAAAACTCAGATAAATGCAATTTTTGGACCAAAAAATGGAGAATTTATTGGCCAATTCAAAGACCCAGTTGCTCAATACCCCTCAAGATTACATTTGTTTTTAACAAAGACTGGCTATTTTTCCTAAAAAATGGGATTTTTTTAGCTCGATAATTGAGAATTAAAGCCCAGGTAAAAAGAATAGATTAAATTCTAGAAAGAAATTCAATTCCAGAGAATTCAAAGTGAAAGGCAAATATTTTGGCTCAAGAAATGATATTTATACATATAAACGGAGATGTATCGTGAATGATTTGCCGACGAAGATATGGAAATCTACAGAGAGAGGCGGCGGAAGGAATGGAAGAGAGAGAGAAGGTTGTATTTCCTATGTATTTTATTTGTGTCAGAAAGCAAAATAGACTCCAAAATAAGAAGTTTGTTTTTCATGGCTACCATTTCCATGACATCGATGATCTGAAAACTGATTTAAGCAACAAAATTACTATTTTTTTTAATTAATATAATATCAAAATAAGTAAATTTGCTTAGCCAAACTAGATCAAAATGTGGAATATGCTTTGTTGTTAGAAAAGATAAGCCCGTCACATGTTTAACGTAGAGTCTAACCGATGGTAATAACTAGTTTTTTTCCTTATTTTTCTCATTTTCGATAATTTAATCGAGTTTAGATTGTTAAAAAATTAGTTTAATATAAACATTAGCACTAATAGATATCAATTATATACTGTTAGATGACTGGAATACTCTTATTATTTATTAATTAAAATTTCTTTAAATATTCTGAATTTTTTAATTTTTTTGTAAAATGATGGGTCATTCAGTGGGTGGGTGGTACATACATACCATTAAGGTCGAATAGTCAACTCTGCATCCATTCCTCAAATTAAAATGTGCAAAAATAAAATAAAATATTCGGTACCATATCCTGAATGACGTGGAAAATGCGTGTCGTGTTATTTCCACTACTTTAATTGTGTGCTACAGTCACATTGTAAATAGCGTTACTCCTACTTTTCTATGCTTTTAATTTATGTCATTGGTCAGTACCGCACGGTACAACAACTTATGGTTGCGCTATCGAATCTTTGGGATTTATTATTTAACTTATAGAGATTAAAATTAATTTTTTAGTATATTAAAAAAAAGTTAATAAAATATGTGGTTGAAAAATTGGTTAAAATTGTAGATTCGATTAAATGTATAATTGAAAATGAGGACAAACAAAAAACACTTTTAACACGGTAGGGTAAAGATATAATAAAATACCAGAATATTTAGCCCCTGTTGGGTGGTCAATCTTTTGGAAAAATATTATTTTAAATAGTAATTTTTTGAAAAATGTGTGGTTAAAAAGTATGAAAAGTATTTGGATTTATATATAAAATATTTTATTGTATAAATGTATGATTGAAAATGAATACGTAAAAAAAATCAAAGAAAAAAAGGGAGACAAGCCAGGGCTTAGCAGTATATGATTTCAAATAAAGTTGCAACCCCCAACTGCCCAGGCCCCAAAGAAAACAGGAGGGTTCCACCTCCTCCATTTTTTTCCCAACAACCCGATCTAAAAACATGGAAAGTAATGATATAAATTTGACTGGACTGGGTCCTACTACCGTGCCATTTGAATTGGGGTGAATGCTGTATTAAGCGCTGATTCATGATGCAAAAAAATAAGTTAATTCTCAAAAAAAAAAAAAATAGCAATAAAGGTAATATATTTAGAATAATGTTATGTAATCTACTTGTGTTGCAATCTCAATCTAGGTGGCACTAGATGAGAGGCTAAATGAAAGATGAAATTAAATTATTCATTTAACTTCGTTTATTATTTAATGTCATATCAACGCCGAATTACAATTCCAGTGAGATTAAATAGTATTACTTATTTAAGCCTATGTCATAAATTGCAACTTTCTAATGACTCATTCATAATCAGAGCTTCGTAGGCTAATAGGAGAAAGCGATCAAGCGTGTACATGGACAAACACAATACTGGACGAATTCCACCACGATCAGTGAATATCAAACTCCACACAAGTTGCTTATTATGCGATGACAAGGAGTTATATATTGCAATCCCTTTTACAAATTGTACCTTTTATATTATAACTACCATACTAAATATTCCATATAATTATATATAGGCATCACATGCAATTTTATCTAATGTAATTTAAGTTGTCTTGTTCAGGATTAAATAAGACTACGCGAGTCTGTGAAGAGCATGTAATATACATGGATTCTCAACTCGAAGAGTGATTGGCCACTCTATACGTCTTAACATGGAATCAAAATGTCATACATAGAAGCTCCTAGGATGAAGTATGACATCGACCATTTGATGATAGTGAATTACAATTCACAAAAAACAAAAAAAATTGAATTCAATTGAAAATCGGACAAAAATGTTATGTAGCTTAAATTTCTCCTTTCTCAATGTAGAGTGGAGATCCAGACCGTAATTCGTTTCTCATTTTCTTTCTTTTCAGTTTATACATCAACTCTCAAATGGAGATCAGCAACTACTACTGCCGTTTATAGTCATGCTCAGCCGCCATCGTCGTATGTATTTTTGAAATTGAAGCCTCAACTTTGATTCATCTTCTCAAATGTTATTTTTCTTTTTTTTTTTCTTTTTTTATCTCAATTAATAATGAAATTAGAACTGAATTGTTCGATTATGTTGATTCCATATCTTTTTTTTAAAAAAAAAATCTTTTGATTCTATTATCAAAAAATTCATTGATTTATGATTCGGTTTAAATACTTTTGAAATCAAAACCAAATAGAACCCCCCCTATCAAACAAAGACTTGGTATGCTGAATTGATGTAATTATACAAGATAGTTGAAAGTTGATTTGTCAAATGTGCTTGCAAATTTTTATTGCTTGTTTGCATCAAATTATAATGAAGTTATAACAAAAACAAATAACATATCTTACGAAGCGTGCGCGTATAATTATTAAAATATTAATTTGACTTTGACTTGATATAATAATCTTATTCAAAGAAGCATTTAATCAAGCATGATAATATATATTTCCATTTAAAATAAATATCTTGTCTTGATTGTCAAAAAATAACTTTCAATAACTTTCAAGACCCTTAGAACATTTCCTAAACATCGGTACTTAGCTTATGTTAAGCATTCAGGTGACGTACAACCACAATAAGTAGTGAAAGATACATCACAATAAATAAAACATAGGATTTTTTTCATTGAATATTATTGCCACGTAGAATAATTTTTGAGAAATTAATTATATTGTAATACGTGGAAGATAATACACATTATTAGAGGACTCAGAGTCATGATTCATGTGTTTGTTTTTTAAGAAGGACAATCGATGGAATTAAGTTAAGACATTAGGGTAAATGTATGGACCAAACAGGAGAATGTAAACGATTCGTTTTCTTCTACTGCTAAATTAAAGTGGTCCAACATTTATGTAATTTCAATTTAAGCTTAATAGGATTTCAGTTTCGCGCCCATTGATCAGAAGATATGGCAACAACAGCCATACCTTGATGGAAGTTTGGCTATATAAAGGGGTTTGGACCGTTTGGTCCTTAAGCTCAAACACGATATAAAATACAGAATATCCACCATCAAATTCGGAGTGTTGAAGAGTTTAGAAATGCCTAATATGGAGAATACAAAAACTTGTGGAATATCATTAATGGCCGGAGGTATGAACTCGATCTATGAATTTTTTATTTTCTCGATCCAAGTTGTTTTCGCATAATTATTTTGAATCGATATTCATTCTTCAAGAAATAACTTTAGAGATTACACTAATTTGATTCACACATAAACGGAGCGTGGTTAGTTAATCCTAAATATAAAATACATTTTTAAGTAACTTTTTTTTCTTATTTTTACGGTAAATTAAGCAATTATTATCTAATAGGTAACTTGTAAAATTTCAAAAAAAAATGTTCATTTGAAAACATAGTTTTGACTTATAAGTGAATTTTTGGTGCAACAAATGTATGGAATCAAAACACATGTTTAATTATATTTGGTGCAGCACAGCACATATTTAGATAGTCGTGTTGTAATAATAACAAAATCTTTGAGAGTGGGAAGTGTTGAGTGACCATTCCCAACCCCATCAATGACAAAATCTTCCGTCTCAATAGAAGAAGACAATTCATGTCACGAGTAATAATGGCCACATCTACATTTTTGAATATGAGGATTCTTGATTATAATTTTCTTTACGGCACGATATCTTACTTTTGACGTACTTCTCCAAGATGATATAGATTTCGAAATCTAACAACTCGTTTTAACATCCAACCATATTGAATAGCTCGTTTGAATATTTGTATCATATACTATTGAATCTTGAAGTTTCTCATTTACAAAATTGTGAAAATGAATTGTTCAAACCCGGATACATTAATTATTATTTTCATAATTAACAACGAGAGATTTTATTCTCAATACTTCATATGGATTTTGGGTCGAGTAAGCGAGATCAAGAAAATTAATATGGTTGCCTTTTTGAAATATTTAAAATTCTACACCCATGTCAAGTGAAATCATGTAAAAAAACGTTAAATTATACGACAATGGACAAATTCTTTTATACCAACGTCTTCTTTTTTCATTCATGTTCAACTCGTTGTAAAATGTTGTGTCGACAAATAGCAATAGGGGTATTTTGCTGAACATGGTTGGCAGTAGAAAGTAGAACGGTTAGAGGCTGAAATTGAATGGAAACTTTTGCACGTCACTTGTCATCTATTTCCAACTTCGAGAATAAGACGGTGATATTTGTGTAGCATTTTGTTGGATTAAAATTCTTTATTGAAAACAATTTGTCACCATTCAATTGTCTGGCTCGAGAGATTATGGTTTTTCTTTACATGGTCAAAAAAATATTGTCGATTAAAAATTGGATTCAACGATCGATCGATCTTTACTAAATATTATGGAGGTGTTGACTTTGTAGCTCTACTAACGTGACTACTCGTTTAATTTTTTAAAAGTCGAAGTCGATGGTGATCAAATGAAAAGGAGATCAAGTTACATATCGTTACATGCTATTGTAAAACAATCACTGTAAGTAAACTATTTTAGGCTCGATCGAAATAAAATATATATTTCAACTTGATAAGATAAGTATTCTTTAATTATTTTTCGTTTTTTACTATAAAAAAGGACTTAAAAACCTCCTGCGTAAATTGTCTTCTTCAATGACCTAACCCGTCACCATCGCTGCCACCACGGCGGCACCTCCCCAGAGACTAGAAAACAACAACTAGCACAGACCCACAGACCCACAGCAAACCGTGATTCCTTATCGTATTTCTAGTGTGCACCTTTTTGACCTTTTGTATCATCCAAAACCAATAAGAGAATGCCACACTCTAATTGGTTTCTACTATTCTATTTTGGATTTTGATGCTGATTAGGGCCAAACATGTGAATCAAATTGACAATTTGTATTCTAATCTTATTTTAGAGCATCTTCAATGATTGAGTAAAATTGAGTGTAAATTGGTAT